>SNQJ01S0014535.1:24922-78493 GCA_010110895.2 Picea sitchensis | reverse complement strand
CTCTTCTCTTCTGCTTCTCAAGAATAATTCCTACAATGTACAAAGGAGGGTGTCTATATCTCGTTTCCCTCTCGATCTCTACGCTATCAAATCTAGAATTAAATGTTCTATCTACTTTGCATTAAATCTATTAAATGCCTCATCTACCTAAGGACGTGAGCTATCCGCTCAAGGTCCATTACAATATACAAAATGTGCTTCATCAAATCAACACATTAATGTTTTGCGCAACAGTTTCAAGGTGAAAATCAAAAATAAATTTGTTGGCTTGTCCAGCTATCCCCCGTGTTTGCGCTGGCTCGCTTGACGTGGGCGATGCTCCTGCATCAGTTTTGGTCTTTTTGGAGAAAGACATAACAAGCTTCTTCAAAAAAGTTCAAGGATACAATGTTAGATGATGGTTGGTGGGAGAGGGTAGATCTTACCATTAATATCATGGACACTATCATATCTTTGTTTTAGTTTGCAAACACGGACCAACCCATCCTAGGAGATGTTTATGAGGGGTGGGATTCCATGATTGAGTTTGTGAAGACCATTATTTTACAGAATGAGTGCCTTGAGTATGGGACATCAGCAAAAAGCTTATCCACCACCATACAAGATATTCTTATCAATAGGTGGGATAAGAATTACACACCTTTTCATTGCTTGGCTCACTCATTGAATCCCAAATATCATAGTAACAATTGGCTCAATGGTTGGCCTTCATGTAGATTCCCTCCTCACATGGATGGAAATATTTTAGAAGGACATATTAGGATAGAGCATCCCTTGATGAAGTAGAGGAGGGATTCGTAGAGTTTTCCATGGGAACTAGGAGATTTGGAGGCTATGGTGTGCTCAGAGACAAGGAGGTTAAGAATCCCTATGCTTAGTGGGAAACTCGTGGGGAAACTCATTTTTATGATGGTGATACTCTTGAGGGGCCATCCTCCACACCAGTAGATGTAGATATTAGATTGGATATAGAGGAGGAGGAGGAGGAGGAGGGAGGAGAGAGCAGTGGAATTGATGTTGATTTTGATTATTCCGATATGGAGAAGGACTACTAATGATCACGAGCTATGAGATTCTTCCATCTATAGTTCTAATATCTATCTTATCTTGTATTTTCCATTGGCATTCCCACCTATAGTATCAATGACTCGGTATCTATGTAATACATTTTGATTTTGATGACTTAATGAGAAAACTACACTTTATGGTTCTAATTTCTCATGTGTTTTCCATTTGATCATCATTGCAGTACTAGTAAGTAGTAACTAGTTGTATGATTCAATTTGTATCATGTAAATGTGTTCTAGTTTCTAACAAAATTTAAATCATTATTTCTATATTTCATTTTTGTGTGTAATTATATATATACATATAAAGTGTGTCCTCCATTTTTTGTTTTCAGGGTCATCGTGTCGAACACTCACATTTTTGTGTCCTCATGTCAAGTGAATTAGGTTATAAATATGAAATCAATTCACTCAAAGCAAACATGTGACAAAATGGGATTTGAATCTGAGTGGGGATGGTAACTTTTTTTCCTCACAAGCACTCAAGCTACACTCAATTGCAATTAGTACATTATATGAGGCAAATATATCATATTGTGTTCACTACGAGAAAAAGAAGTGTATACTTATATGTGTTGCATATTGTGTATACAAGGAATATATACATATATTTCATGTTTTTTAAGGACTTCATTCTTACTTGCATATCTTCAAGGCCAAGGGTTCAAAATGGATCCCTAGATTGGCAAGGAGGTATTTGTTAACCATATCCTTGGATAAGCTAAGGCGCATGGTGGATTGAGTTTGGATCAACACCATCAATCTTGGAAGTCCACATTTTAATTTCCAAGGATTCTTCAATTTATGTGGTTAAAATCTAAATCTATCATTTACAATGAAATTTGGTCAAATTGTAGATCCATTATATATATAATGCATGGTAAGTTTTTTTTTAATGTTTGTTATGTTTATTTTGTGCATTTATTGTTGGTAGTGGACTACTAGTAGTAGGAATTACAAGATAATGGATGATGACAATTTTAAGTTTCATGTTTTTAATTTTCATTTTATTAAACTCTTGTTTATTAAAAGACACGGTCATAACTTGTTAGGGGCATGAATACGAAGGAAAGGAGAACATACCTTAAAGCCATAAAATGAGGCAAGCTTCAAGATGTCATGACTCATAGTAGCTATGGTGCATTAAGCTGTATTTAGTGTGATGGCTCTCCTTTGAGTTCCCCGAATGTCATAAACCTTGGAGATGTTTAATTCTATTCTTAACCTTAAATTTTCTCGTATGCCCTAAAAGAACACTTAATTTATTATTTATTACAAATGCATCACTTAATTTATTATTTATTCCAAATGCATTTTGTAACCATTGATTTTCCTCCAAATTTACTTTAGCACGTGAAAAGATGGAGAGACAAAGATATGAGAGTACAAGTATGCCAAAGATTTACAAAACTTAAATGGGATCTGATTTTCTTCATATGTTTGAAGTATATAAGATCTAACAACATTGATGACCGCAGGAATATTCTCAAAGGATTTGAATGATGTTTGGATGAAATCTTAACTTCTTAAGATGTGAGGTATAATGTTTTATTTTGGTTGTTTAATCATTTATACATGTTCTAATATGTTAAGAACTTGAACAAATGTTGTGTCAATTGGAGGGTTTAATACATTTCTTTTAAAACAAGGCAGGTTGTAGAGCAACAAGTCCCTGTCGAGAAGGTTGTTGCGATGTAACATAGCTAGTTGTACTGCAAAAACTTTCTGAAATGGGCATCTGAGAAGGAAAATTTTGGTTTTTAGGTTTTGATTCCACCGACAGGAAATTAATGTTATATTTATGATTGATGAGTGTAGTTTGGAAGGGTTTGTTGAAAGAAAACAAAGATTTCTTCCAAGACTATTTTGAAAACAACTTGAGATTAAATAACGGTCATTTGAAGTCAATGATTACAGAAATCTCATTATACTTATAGTTTTTCTCTCATCTCAATTGATCATGAACAGAACAGAAATCTGAAATCAGACCTTCATGCATATGATATATTATGTAGACACAGATGTTCAATATTCGAGAATTGATTTATGGACTTATGATTTATTCGATATTCAAGAATTGATCTCAGCTACATTGGTGTAAAAATGTATACTTACGTTTGATATTTTATAAGTGGTTTTATCTCAAATTAATTGAATGTTAATAGAAATTCTTTGTACCCTACTGTGCTCAAGGGAAGAAGAAAAACTTCAATAACATACAAAATTGCAAATAAAACTCAAATAAAACTTGTATGGAATAGGGAAGGGTCCGATAAACTCATTCCAAATATTGTAAACCGTGACACATTACTTGAATGTAATATATAAATTTGTTTAACAAAAATTGCTTACTGTATAGTCGGTACTGTATACTTGATTGGCCAACTGGTTTATTTTGAAATTGACATAGTATAGTTGTTAATCATCAACATTCCTTTTGGAAATTTTGTTATGTGATGCATTGTGTCTAACGATGATACTATAGCCATTTTGGTTTAATAGTGAAACTATAGTGGGTTTCGTTTAATTTGGAGTCGAGACTATGTCTAACAGTGATACTATAGCCAATTTGGTTAATTTTAGAGTTAGTTGAAATCATTTGATTTGGAGTCAATACTATATAAAATGCAGAGCCTAATATTCATATCGTTGATTGAAACCATTGACACTGTATACTATGATAATGCGTTGGAATTAACAGTTGCATTGTAGATTGAAATTGTTTTGTCGGAATCGTTATTGCTTTGATTCTATAAATTAATAGGGATGGTTGAATCTATTATTGAAATTCACATTGCTTATTATGTGTTTGAAACATTTAATTTATTAACTGAAATGATTAATGGAAATTGGTATTTATATTGGGTTTTGANCTTACTGTATAGTCGGTACTGTATACTTGATTGGCCAACTGGTTTATTTTGAAATTGACATAGTATAGTTGTTAATCATCAACATTCCTTTTGGAAATTTTGTTATGTGATGCATTGTGTCTAACGATGATACTATAGCCATTTTGGTTTAATAGTGAAACTATAGTGGGTTTCGTTTAATTTGGAGTCGAGACTATGTCTAACAGTGATACTATAGCCAATTTGGTTAATTTTAGAGTTAGTTGAAATCATTTGATTTGGAGTCAATACTATATAAAATGCAGAGCCTAATATTCATATCGTTGATTGAAACCATTGACACTGTATACTATGATAATGCGTTGGAATTAACAGTTGCATTGTAGATTGAAATTGTTTTGTCGGAATCGTTATTGCTTTGATTCTATAAATTAATAGGGATGGTTGAATCTATTATTGAAATTCACATTGCTTATTATGTGTTTGAAACATTTAATTTATTAACTGAAATGATTAATGGAAATTGGTATTTATATTGGGTTTTGATCTACGTTTATATAATCATTTGTATATACTATTGAATCGACATTATATACCTCTTATCCTGTCTATTCTCCCCTGACAACAAACGTTTCTTGAAGTTTGAACTCCAAGAGACTACAACACGTACGCTCCAAACTTCCAAGGGACTTTTCAAATGAGACGTGTTAATTTGATACCTTTCCTCGCGTCGTCCTCCATGCACAGACTGGACATGTGCGGAATTACTTTCCATATGTTTGAGCGAGAAGGGTTGGAGAAAGTGCGACACTTTAGGATTGTGATTGCAATCGTATAGCAGGAAGCTGCAGCAATCCAGAAGGCGGGCCGCATGGACTCTTAGGGTTGTCTGTGAGAAGGTTGTGGGAATCGATCTAGGAACCAAGAATTCATTCATGGACGCCATGGAAGGAGGGAAGCCCACCATCATCACTAATGCATAGGTCCAGCAAACGACTCCCTTTGTGGTTGCTTACTCCAAGAACGACGACCATCTCGTCGGGAAAATTGTGAAGCGGCAAGTCGTGGTAAACCCTGAGAACACCTTTTTCACCATGAAGAGGTTCATTGAATTGGATCCCAGAGACCTCATGTGCAAGACGCTCCTCATGCTTCATTTGGTAGTATAGTGAATCCGGAGGGCGAATTCAGTAAAACAATACACTTCTGGCTCTTTAATCAACTAGCTCTCACTTCTCGCGTATTCATGCTAGTTGTTATGATAAAGGAAGCTATTTCATGCGTCTATTAAGGTAAGGTAGGCACAGGGAAATTGATTTGCACTCATTCATTAAGTCAGGTAAGTCATCTAGGGATACTACTAGAAGCGATCAATGCAAGAAGACTGAATGCGTCTGGTTATTATAAAATCAAAGCTAATGTAAGCTAGTGATTTTATCCGGTACCAAAGCAAATCAATAGAATGGGTGGATTTCCTATTGAAGGTTTTATAATGAAGCGAACATAAGGCGTAAAGAATGCATATGTAACAGAAATCCTAGGAGTACTTGAACTGAATGGGAATTGTGGTATGTTGGGTAAGCGATAGAATTAGTGTGATACAGGAGAATGTAAAGTTGTGTCGTAGCATAGGCATTCGGTATTGATCCTCTTGCTAAAGAAGTAGAAGGAGTAGGATAAGAAGGGACGGGGAGGAGAATAAGGAGGCCCAACAGCAGCACTGGCAGCAGCACCACCATCATGAACAACACCAACGCCATTGCTCATTCCCCAAAGGGAGGCAAGAAGCATAAATATCAGCAGAGAAACAAGGTTGGGAATAAAAGCAAGAAGCAAAGAAAGAAAGTGAAATAAATTTCCTGAAAGGGAAAGCAATAGATTGAAAATACCTACCTTCATAATCCAATATCATCATAAGCAAGCGTAATTTATTGTAGCAAGCCAGAATGAGAACCAAAAAGATATTAAAGCAAGAAGTCTCAGAAGATCAATCGTATAAGATAGATAATAAGAGTGGAAGCAATCCATAAGGAGCACCTTAATTCGAGTTTGAATTAAAGTAAGCAATGAAACTTCTTACCCTTAGCAACTCGACAAGCTAGAAAGTATGCTCAAACATTATAATTGTTCTTAGAAAGTATGAAAGTTAAGCTCAAGAATCAGAGCAAGGAAGACAAGTGAGGCAAAGGTTCATTAACAAGAGTATGAATAAGCGAAGCAAATAAAATCTCTATCCCAGGCAAAGCCAACTAAGTATAATGCCAGACGCAGCCCCATAAGCATAGGCGGTAAGCATGCATATAAAAGAGTAGAGGATTTCTTACAGAATTTAAATCCCATAGGTGACGTGAAGCACCCCGAGCTAGATAGAGAATGGGGACAAGCAGCACCAGTGGTACATAAATCAAAAGGTCTCAAAGTCATTGTATTCATGTGTTCTCACATCATCATCGAGTTCAAAAAAATCTTTCGGTAAGAAAGATTCTGAGACTCTAATTTCTGCTAGCTTTTTTTATTGCATCTTTGGCTTGTGCCTTAGGATTGTTCCTCCATCCAGAATGTCCCATGGATTAGAGGAAATGAAATAAAAATTAGAGGAATATCTAGGCGTAGCTATTGAGATTCGATCTTGCAGGCATAATTAGAACGATCTTGCAGGAAGCATAGGTTGTATTGTAGGCGGAATTATAGCAATTAGTTGTATTGCAGGGATAATCGATTGTATTGCAGGAATAATTATAGCAATCGGTATTAACACATGGTGAAGATCAAGATCACACCTGGTGAAGATCGCAACACATGTGAAGTCATTGCCACGAGGAGATGTACCTAACTTATATTAGCTATGGACTATGCATGGAAAACATTTAATGTTATGGAAATAATGCTAATTTGAAAGTTAGCATTACTTAGTCTTGAATCTAAGTTCCTAAGTTTACATTCAATCTAGTTAAATTATGTGGAACTTTATTTTAACTTTGCCTCATATTTTCTCGATATGAAGCCAAATAAGATGTCAAATTGAAAACCTGAAAACCTGTGGTAAAATATGAAATACAATTCCACAAATTTATGAATTATCAAAAACTTTAGGTTAAATGCGTTGGTTTTAGTCCCTACCAACCTGAAGGGCAGGGACTAATAAAATAAGGCCATGTGACTTATTCTCCTCATTTGAATTTTGTCTCACCTTTATATGGTCTCGGAGAATCAAGGTGAGTTTTGAGTAAAATCAATGCAACCTTTTATAGAACATCTTTTTAATAGAAAAAATATATCTTCAAATTTGGAAACAACTTCAATTGTCTTTCAACATTTCATTTTTTTTCTTGTTTTGCAATTATTATAAAAACAAAAAAAATCATATTGCAAAAAAGATAAAATGTTCATTTAAGTTTTTTGTTTTTCCTTTTCGTTTCTTTTTCTTTATCTATGTTATTTTTCTTGTTTTTCATATAAATTAGAAAATCAAACAAAAAATGTGCATCTTTAAAATAATAATAAAAGAAAATTTGTATAGTATCCTAGGAAGAACCTGGCTTTCTTACAAAAAATAGTGTAAAATTGATCTGGATTTTATGAGCAAAACGAAATGACTACAAATTATTAACAGGCGCTTAACACAAAATAACAGAGATACAGTAAAATTGGTTTTCTATTCAATAAGGAAATAAGTTGAAACTGTAAAATACAGCGGAAAACAAGCTTTGTTGGAATGGTGGTGGCTTATCTCTGAGAAGAGATGCAACGCTATGCTCATTCGCAAGAAGATTATTACAATGAGGCTCTGAAGGCATTTTTAAAATAAACAGGAATGCCAAAAACCCTAGACATCCAAAAACCTAACCCTAGGAGATGGAGCGCCAAGAGTCATGTGGAGTTAATACATCAACGTCCTGAGGTCGTAACTTTTGCATACGATCTCTTTTTTAAGCGCATGATAGCCCGTTGGAAAGGTATCGTCGAGGAGATTCATTTTGGGGGAAATATTGAAGGAAATTTCGTGTTGCTCCCGTTTTCCCAAAAAACGTCGTTTAGGACCTCAAAACGGCTCCGGAAGTTTCAGGACCCGAAAAACTACTAAAAATAGTAAATTACCAAAATTGCCATAAAATTGTTTTGAGCAAGTTGGAAAAGGTGGGTGGCTACCAATATCCACCTGGATCAATCCTCCCTCCTTAGGAAGAAATGGTCTCCATTGCATTGAGTTCCCCCATCAGATGAGGAAATTTCTGTTGAATTTGGCCTCGGGTGAGCCACTTTCTTTGGTGTAGGAGTTTCCCTTCTTTGACGACTCGATAAAGTTTGATCCTTTGTTGTCGAGTGCCCTTTATTTGTGTGTCCACAATATTATCACTGGATGCCTGTTGTATGCAGTCGGGGTTGATCTCTGTTGGTTTCAGTTGTTCTGCTACTTTTGAGGTGTCCAATAATGGTGGGAAATAAGGGCGAAGGAGATCCACGTTGAACACTGGGTGCAAGACAAGGAAATGAGGAATGTTGAGCTCAAAATCATTATCCCCCATGACCTTGGTGATGGTGTATGGCCCATAAAAGAGTGGGAGAATATTCTAATGGGGTCCTGTAAGGCGTTCTTTCTGCAAGTGCAACAAAACTTTGTCGCCCACCTGAAACTTATGTGGCACGCGATGTTGATCATGGCGCTTCTTGTACTTGTCATTGGAATTCTGTAGGATATCCTGAACGTTTTTGTGGATGTGTTGGATCCACTCAATAAACCGGGTGGCTTTGTCAGCTTCAGTTGGATCAGGATATGAGTCGGTTGAGGTTACCGCAAGGGGAAGTGAAACATCTATGGGACCCAATGGTTGGAATCCCAACCCCACCTGAAAGGGGTTGTGGTTGGTTGAGATATGCAGGGTTCATTTGTAGCTATGCTGGACATAGGGAAGTCTCTCATCCCATGTGAGAGGGTTATTGGAATTATACATGTGAAGGATATGCACAATCATTCGATTTACAACCTCGGTTTGGCCATCTATCCAGGGGTGGAAGGTCGTGTATTTGGTCAGCTTGATGTCCAGTAGTGACCAAAGGCTCGACCAAAATGTGTTTATAAATACATTGTCCCGATATGAGACAATGGTTTGTGGGATTCAAAAATGTACCCAGACTCGTTCAAAGAAGAGCTTGGCAATGGCCTCTGTTGTGATGCTCTTCTTGCAGGCAACCAGAATCGCCATCTTAGAAAAGTGATAAACAACCACAAAAACACAGTCAATTCCCCGCTTGGTGGACAGGAGGCTCGACATGTAGTCCATTGAGATGGATTATGTTAGCACTAGAAGTCACATCTGGATTGCGGTAGAGGTAAGCCCAGTACCCATCAGAGTTTTTGGTGGATGTTGGTTTTATATGGATGGAGGTCAATGGACCAAACTCAAAATCTGAATGATTTTCAACACGGAACTGGACAAGAAATGCACAGGGAAGTGATGGCCACAACTAACTTCAGTCATTGAATTGAGTTTAAGTGTGAGCAGAGGGAAGACTTAGTAAGAAAGGTGGACAATACTGTTATGGGCATCATGCCTTCAAGTAGCTTGGAGAAGAAAAACTCAGACTCAATATCACTCTTAAGATCAAGTTTCAGACACTTAAATATGTCAAAAGACACAGTAACAATAGCACAATGATCAAACCTACATCACCCTGCAACTACAGTGACTCGATTGGATCCTCCATGCCTGAGTCATTCAATGTAAGAGGGAAAAGATCACAAGGAAGCTGACTAAACCTAGTCACGATATCGCTGCAATCAAACCTACATTACAACAGCATAACAACCCTCGACTGGATCCTCCATGCCCGAGTGTTTTAGCACATTTTTTACAAAGAGATGAAAAGAGGCTGACTTCTATTAATCTGAAAGTCTCAAATCCGATACATAAACAGAAAACAGTTCTGGCATCAAAACATTACAAAATAGGGAGCTCTTCTCAACTAGTTGATGACCTTAACAAAATATCAAAACTAACTATTTATACTCAGAACAATTCATCACTACCAGGAGCATGATCGAGCCCCTGCATTCAGGGCTTTCTGTTTATGTCTTCTCTGTCAGACTATGCAGGCATTCTTCTGTTAGATGCGAGCTCAGATCAGCATGGGTTTTGCTAGAAAATCTGCTCGCAGGAGTGCCACGGGTTGACGATTCAGTCCCCACGACCGGTACTTCCATACCTTCCATACGGAGTGAGCCTAGGTTTCAACCACCACTCCTTTTTTCATTAAATTCCTTCATCGGGATCAGGACGGGGCTTAACACCCAGGCATCTACCATGCGCTGCTAGAAACCCTTCGAGTCAACCCAACACCTTGAAACCATGATGGTCTCATTTTTTATCTCACATGGGCATCCTCAGCTTTTGGTGTAGGTCTCATGAAATCCACACCCTTTCCTTCACACTCCCAAAGCTCTTGGTGCCAACTTCTCCTTCACCACATTTTTCCTGCATGTGACCTCGGGCCATGACCATGGGCCCAACTCCTGGGTGCATAGAGATTTCGCATTTTGAGGGCCTTCACATCACAGTTGACTACAATCTCCCGATAACCGATATTGAAAAATGGCCCTCTTCAAATCGACGGTTGGATCTGCTATGCATCTGACGACCGCGATTTCTTCCTTGAAAACCTGAGTCACCAATCATGCGCTAGGTACTTACCTTTTTTCTTGGGCCCACCTCCTATGTGGCCACGGGTTGTGAAAATAGGCCCAACTCTTGGGCGCATCGCGATTTCGTGTTTCAGAAACTTGCTCCTTTCTCCATGCTGAAACCTATGACTCGTGAAATCGTGATTTTGCTTATCAGCTACCACATGCCCCTCTGGTTTGGACGGCCCAGATCTATTTTCTTTTGAGTCCTTCCAAAACTCCCGAAAGTCACTTCCGCGAACCATCAGATCGGTTGCCACCTATCCCTATAAGATCCATGATCCAAATCTAATCTTCATCATATCGGGATTTCACATCTCGAAAAGTTGAAAGACTACTCACCTCCCTTCTCCTGATTCCCGATTCTCTATATTTGCCAGTGTCATATCAACGGTCCACGGCTTTGCTCGATTGAACGGCTCAGATCAAATCACGAGTTCACATTTCGTGAGTCCTCGTGACTCAACCCTTTGAATTTTTCACTCCGCGAGTCAGTGAAATGCTTATCTCTTGCCACGTACCCTTCCCAGCACCAACGGCTTGGATTGACCTCACAACTTCAGACCTCTGGACGTTAAAATTCATGCAACTTTATGATCCTGATTTCCTGAGGGCCGCAAATCTAAAATTCGAATGGAACCTCCTCTGTTGAAAACTGAAACTGCTCACTTGCTTCATTTGAGTCCATATTAGACTGCTCTAAGTGTTGCACTTTGTGCTCATGGTTGTGACCTGTGTAAATAAATACTTGGGCAACTAGCTGAGGGTTTAAGAAAACAAAAGGATCAGTGACAGAGGTAAGGAGGTGAGTGCCTAAACAGAAAGGGACAAAAAAAAAAAAAATGACTTTGTCGGTTGAAGGGAAAATTTAAAGACATGGCCTGCGAAAAAGAGAAAAACAGGGCAAGGACATAGACTCGGATATAGACCACAAACCCACAGAACTCTGACAAGTTCATGTGATAACATATTCCCATGGCTTGTCAGGAGTAGGAAGAGGGGTGTACAGGCCCTGTTTCTTAGTGGTCGGTTTGGCAATAGTGCAGGCAGTGTAGGACCCGATATACTTGTTGACCTCCTGTTGAAGTTTCGGCTTGTAGAAATTTTTTGGTAGTATCGTCATTGTATTTTTGACGCTGAAGTGTCCTGCCAACCGACTATAGTGGGATTCCTAGATCATATTCGCTCACTTGCTTGATGGAACATAGATATGGCCCAAACAACACAGCAACCCATCCTGAACATGGAATATATCGACAATTGCATTTTCACCCAACATTTGGTAGGTGGTGGCGAAGTTTGAGTCTATATCATAGAGTTGGGGCCATCCAGAGGTCTCATGGCCACAAGAGTCTAGCACCCTGGTGAGTGTCGCGATTGGTGGTCTGCTGAGGCAATCAGCGACACGGTTGGTGCTTCATGTTTTATACTTGATGTTGACGTGGAATTGCTACAAGCATGTGGACCACTTTTGATGGTGGTCATTCTGCAATTTTCCTTCTGTCTGCATAAATTGCAGTGGCTTATGATCAGTTTGGATGATTGTCTCCTTCCCAAGAGTGTAATGTCTCCACTGGCGATATCCTTGAACAATGGAATACATTTCTTTGTCATAATTAGGGTACTTATGGACAACATCTGATAGTGTCTCACTATGATAGGCCACAGGGTGGTCGTGCTGAGTGAGAATGGCACCCACAACATAGTCTAAAGCATCTATCTCAATATCAAAGGGTTGTTGCAGGTCTGGTAGTGAAATTATTGGGATTGAGCACAAGTGTTGCTTCAAATCATCAAACGCTTATTGTTGGGACCAACCCCGTGCAAATATTTCCTTACCACCACCCCTAGTTATTTGGCTGAGGACCCATCCAATATGGGAGAATGCCAACACGAACCTATGGTAGAAATTGGCAAGGTCCAAGAAGCTTCGAAGCTCAATGAGTGTGGTTGGGGCTGGCCAATCACGGATGACTTGGATCTTAGTTGGATCCACATGTATGCCATGTTGATCAACGATGTAGCCTAGGTAATGGACCATGTCCATGCCGAAGGAGCATTTTTCCAAGTTGGCGTATAGCTTGTGTTGTCGCGGGGTGTGCAGAACCTGTTGAATATGCTACAAGTGTTCAGCCCAAGTCTTGTTGTAAATGAGAATGTCATCCAGATACACCACTACAAAAGTATTGGTGAATGGTCGCGGGATATCGTCCATCATCCTCATGAAAGTGGTTGGAGCATTTTTCAAACCAAAGGGCATGAAAAACCATTAAAAAGGGCCTTCTTTTGACTTGAAGGCGATATTACATACATCTATATGTTCTATTGGGACCTGGTGGTAGCCAGACTTCATATCAATCTTACTGAAGTATTTGGCCCCCGTGAGTTGATCAAGGAGTTTTTTGATTCGGGGAATCGGTACTGGTTTCTGACTGTGATTTTATTCAGAGACCGATAATCAATGCAAAGTCACCATGTTCCATCTTTCTTCTGTACCAGCATGATTGGGCTCCCACAAGGTGATGAGCTGGGATGGATGTGCCCCTTGTGGAGCATTTCTTGGATCTATCACTTGATCTCCTCATCCTCTAACAAAGAGCGATGATAGACTGTCCCATTAGGAAGCAGTGCGTCGGGGGTAAGATCGATGGGGTGATTGATCTGGCAGTGCAAACGTACCCCGGTAGGTGAGGAGAATATATCCTAGTATTCTTCCATGACCTTATCTACTTTCTTTTGTTGTGTGGAGAGGTCGGCCGCAAAGACACTGGATGTGGTTGTGATCTTTCACTCATTCTGAGAGCGAATCACAAAGAAGACAAAATTTCCCATCTGAGAGATGACCTTCTTGCATTGCTTAGCAAAGATCAAGGAAATAGAACTAGGTGGGACTGCCTTGGATATCCTGTTCAAAGTAATAATAAAACTACGAGGCCTAGACTCATATACAGCATGAAGTTTCCATAAATAAGGTTGGCCCAAAATAAAATCACAAAATTTGAGAGGAGAAACATCACACAATACCTCGTCTTTGAAGGGCTTGATGTCGTACGACGGTCGGCACTGTTGGCTGATGCAGAGATCGCTTCCTTAGCGGAGCCATCCAATGGTGTAGGGTTGTGGGTGCGGCATTGTCAATAGGGCCAACCGCTTGATGACCTCTGCTGAGATGAGATTCTTCTAGCTACCACTATCGATGATGAAGTGTAGCCGGGTGCCTTTTACCCACATCTGTGAATGGAAGAGGTGATCGCCTTCTTATGGCTCATCTGGTTCTCCAGGCTGGAGCTTGGTGGTAGCAATGGTGGCACTGGGTTCCGCGTCAATGATCTGTCTTCCCCTTTCTAGTTCTGAATCAGAGTAAGAACCCGCATCTAATTCAAAGGCTTTCACTTCGGCCACCAACGACTGCTTTGAGCGACAGTTAGCAGTGTTATGCCAAGGGCTCTTATGGAAGTTGCACCGCTTCCCGGTGTCTTTATTTGTCTTTCTGGTGTCCTTCTTTGCTTGCGGCTTGGACTGGTTTTCCTTATACTATCCATATTTTCTCTGTCCTTTGTTCTATGGGTTGGGGCCGCCCTTTCCTAGATTTTGTTGTGAGGGGTTCCCAGGCCCAAATTGTTGTGTCTCTTATTTGAGCTTCTGCTCAATTTTGACGGCATATCGGTAGGTCGCGCCCAAGGATGAGATGTCCAGAAATTCCATTTCGGTCTGGATGCATCTATTCAGAGAACCACGATACTTGAGCACCATATGTCACTCTGAATATTTGATACGCAGTTTGGTGCACAAGGTATGGAAGATATTTGTGAAATCTGGCACTGCTTGGTCTCTTTCTTACCGCAATGTGGTCCATTTGGTATACAAGTCATCATAACTTTCGACAGGGTAGTATTGTTCCTTGATAGCATCCCTAAAGGATTCCCAGGTGGTCATGACTGTAAATAATGAGGGTTCCTTTGTTTCCTTTTTCTCACAGAATTTTTCCCACCAATCTTTGACATGGGGAACGGCTTTGAGGAGAGAAAAAGTAATATTTTCTCTATTCGAAAAGTTATGGATAGAAAAATATCATTTTAGTAGATTCAACCACTTATCTACGGCATATGCATCTATCTGACCTTCAAATATAGAAATATTGAAGTTTAATTGTACCTTGAAGGGGGCGATGCCTCCGCTCAAAGAAGATGCGTCACCTGTTGGTAGCTGATAAAGGATTTGCGCAAAACTATCCATCATCTCTTTCCTCTCTTTCATGAGGGCTTCCTCAAGAAACATTTTGAAAGGATCTCCTGTCCCGTCATATTTATTTTATCCTGCCATGAGAGGTCAGTTGGTCGTGCGATAGCTTTTGTCCTCAAGAGAAACAAGCTCGAGACCCAACTCTTTGTACTCCAACCTCGTTAGGGACATGAATTAAGACGATAAGGAGAAGATCGCTCTGATACCACTGATCCGGATTTTATGAGACAAGCGAAATGACTACATATTATTAACAGGTTCTTAACACAAAATAATAGAGATATAGTAAAACCGGTTTTTTATTCAATAAGGAAATAAGCTAAAACTATAAAATGCAGCGAAAAACAAGCTTGTTGGAACGGTGGTGGCTTATCTCTGAGAAGAGATGTGACGGTTGCGCTCATTCGCAAGAAGATGATTACAATGAGGCTCTGAAGGCCTTTTTACAATCAACAGGAATGAAAAAAACCCTAGACATCCAAAAACCTAACCCTAGGAGATGAAGCGCCAAAAGTCGTGTAAGCCCTGTTTGGGTAAGTTAGTACATCAACTTCCCGAGGTCGTAAATTTTGCATACGATCTCTGTTTTAGGCACATGATAGCCCATTGGAAAGGTATCGTCAAGGAGATTCATTTTCATCGAGTAGATTCATTTTGGGGGGGAAATCTAATTAAATTCCATGTTTCTCTTCATTTTCCCAAAAAAACGTCGTTTATGACTTCAAAATGGCTCCGGAAGTTTCAGGACCCAAAAAACTGTTAAAAATAGTAAATTACCAAAATTGCCAGAAAATTGTTTTGAGCCAGTTGGAAAAGGTGGGTGGCCACCAATATCCACCTAGATCAAAAACCTCTTCCTATTCATATTGTAAAAATGATAAAATGTTCATTTAAGTTTTGTGTTTTCCCCTTTTGTTTATTTTTCTTTTAATCTACATCATTTTTCTTGTTTTTCATATAACTTAGAAAATCAAACAAAAAATGTGTATCTTTAAAGTAATAATAATAAAATAAATATGTATAATATCCTTTGAAGAACCTACCTTTCTTAAAACAATAGCGCAAAACCTCTTCCTATTCTTATCCAAACAAGTACTTTGTATAAGGAAAGCAATAGGAGGTGGGGAGACCTTGGGGCTTAAAATATATAACATTCCCACCTTCCTCTCGACATAGCCTTACAAGAGTGCTTTAATGTTTCTCAAAAAATGTTTTCATCATCAAATCCACACCAAGAAATACACCCAAATGAAATAACAAGGAGTGAAAGAAAGAAAGGTTTTTTTAATCAAAACATGTTGGAACAAAGTGGCGAACAAGATGGTATAGATCAAGAAATATCAATGTGGGGAATTAGATTTCATTTTGAGGAACCACTTAAATATTCAAGATTAGCAAACATGTGTTCCTCTCAATATGTCTTTGTACATATAATTGTTTAGTATGAATGTGTGTGTGCGCATCAGAGAGAGAGAGAGAGAATATCCCACATTGAAAATCAAAGTTCCATGGTCTACATTAAGTTATCTTTAAAGCACATATTTGATCGGTGGTAACACTCTTCCTTGTACTACATGCCATCATTATGTTGGATCTTTATCCACTCTCCTTGATGGGTGGTTTACAACCTATATTCATCAAAATTGGACCAACAAAACCCTCAAGAGTCGACATATTCAATCTCCAGTATAGGACCAAAGAAGGTCTTACCCGAGACACCATGAGAATCACAAAGACTGATAGTCTTGTGTCAGATGTGAAGGGATGATGCATACAGGAAAACCTATCAGGTATAAACACATACATTCATCCATGGCTAAATAACAAAGTACTATGCATCAAAAAGTAAAGAAAATATACCTTCAAACAATAACACACATGAGATTATAGGGAGAAAGGACTTCACATTTCATTCATTAGCTTCAAATGCATCCAGATACAAAAAACCATAACAGATATATGTGCCATGCACTCTAAAATCATACAGCAATCATTACAAATATCTACACCAAGAAATATATCCTCATTCCTTCATCCCTACATAGTTCTAACTCTATTACAGACTCATGCAAGACTAAGACAAATTTGGGCATGGAACTCTTTCTTTTTGTTCTAATCGACTCTTTGTTACAATCATGAACTCTCTCTCTCTCTCTCTCTCTCTCTCTCTCTCTCAACTTATCTACTCCACTCCCTTGAGTGAACAACAAATCCACACACTTTACATGTTCGCATGCAACCCCCAAATATTCTTGGAGCGTTGTTGTTACACATCAAAATGTCACACTTTAGTGTTGCATCCTAAGTGTCACAAGTGTCTCAAAGTGACGTATGCACCTTACCTAGTGTTGCATTCACTTTTCCAAGTGTCACAACCCCTTGACACCATGAAAATAGTTTTCACAATCTCTAATTCATGTTGGAAGAAGAAGCCCCATCATTTGACAGTCGAAACATACCTTTTCCTTGGCAATTTTGACCATTTTTTAGCATTTTAGAATAATGGTGCAAACACTCCTCTAACCTTGCTAAGGGGGCGCCATGGTGCTATGTCTATCACTAGGGGGTGGTACCAATCTTGTTAGAGAGAAATGGGGGATTCTCCACCTTTTCCTAAGGTCCATCTCTCTTGGGATGAGGTTTGTTGTGGTCAAATCCTACACTATGCACTCTATCCTAGGATCTAATCCCAACTTAAGGAGCCGTATCCTCAACCATATCCTTTATTTTCTCATGTTGGTTGTGCCTCTCAAGCCTATATATTGAAGGTATTTCCAAGGTGAAGAGGGGAAGATTACATGTATCAAATATTTGATTCTGGAGGAAGCATCAACATTTTGATGTCAAGATTCATGCAAGGGTTGGATGAGGAGAGCTTAGAGAAGTGATTGCATCGTCAATCATGTTTTGTAAGTGCCTTCTTTGTATTTCCAATTAATGATAAATTGGCCTATTCTCTTCTAGTTCATCTGTTCTACATTTTCTTGTCTATTGTCGTTTCAGTCTTCATAGATAGATATGTTTTGTCTAATCATACAGAGTAGGAGGAAGAGTTCCTTTGCTAGTATTTGTAGGATTTCAATTGCATTGAGGAGCTTGGAGATCAAGCGTCAGGATTGGAGCAACGAGGATGAACATCGCAACAAGGTACACCACATCATTCTTCTTCTTTCTTACTTGATTGATTGAGTTATATATATAAGGAAAGTAGTAACCACTTGTTCACTTATGTCTTTGGACCAAATATAGGAGTCTTGGTCCAAAGGAGAGCTTAGCCTGTCTGCAAGGTAATATTTCTCACAACAAAACAATGGTGACTCCATTGGGGATGTACTTTGACTATTGTTTCCCTCATTTTCATCTTGTATCCCTTGCTTTTGATTAGTGTTGTGTTGGTTTTGTCACTTGGGTGAAAAAAATAACAACACTTGCATGTTTAGATAAGCTTGCTAAACAAGACAGAATTTTGTGAGTGGGTTAGACAAACCAAACACACATGAAAAAAATAAATACAACTAAAAACAACTAAGAAATAAATGTTAGAAAGCTTTAGAAACTTAGAACCATGAAAATCAAACAATGGCCAACATATTTATACCAATAGATCAATATATTAGTAGGCAAAACACCATAGATAAAGGCAGGGAATTATGAGTCCCCTCTTCCTCCTTGGGAGGGCTCTTGAGTTCCCTAATTGAGATATCTTCTCTTCATACAATGGAAGAAATGACAAATGGTGAAGAAAAACAATGTTTGTTCCCTCAAGAGGTGAGTGGAATGGCCTATTGCAATGGTGCTTGAGGGCTTCAAAGAGAAAAGAGGATTCTGAAAGATGAATTCTTACAGCATAACAATACCTTGAAGATCTTGGTTTCTTAGCATGCCCATGGCTCTTATTTATATCATCCATTCATGGAAAAATGTAATTGGTTCATAGTGTGAACAACGGGATTTTTAGGGCACCCTCTAGCCCTTGACCAACCTCCAAGATAGATTTCACTCAGATATGAGTGTCAAATCGTGTTGAGGGTCGGACTAGAAGTGGTTGAGAGGCCGACAAGATCCATAAATGCGACGTTCATATAAGTGTGCAGATTTTCTTGTAGATAGTTGTGCATTTTGCACATAGTGCATGCTGAGGGTTGTGTTGGCCCATGCATACTGTGCACTATGCACGCGCTTCCTTTGGTGAATTTGCGCACTTTAATTTTTGACCCAATTATATAGGTTTTTTCCTTTTGATGGACTTTGGTGTTGTAGGTGGACTAATTGTTGTTGGAATTGATGTGTTTCTTCAGCCATTGGGTGCAATGTTGCAGACGATTTTTCATTGATAACAGATGACCCCTGATGTGTGAGGTTAGGAGCATAAGTATAGCCGAAATACATAAATGTTTCTTTTGCTAAGAGTGATATTGTAAGGAAGAGTGAAAAGAGGAACTGCAAGAGCGATCTGCTGAAGGGAGAGGGAAAATTGTGGGACCCAAACATTTCTCTAGGGAGAAAAAAGACAATATGTGTACAAACAAGGCAGGCATGCCCCATGCTCATGTCATGAAACCAAAATGTGAGGTTGTAACTGATGAGTAATGTTGATGTAGATAACTGCAACGCCCTCGGGGGTGGTTGATAACTGTAGATGACAGTTTTGAATGGTGAACAGACTCTGAAGTGAGGTAAGGACGATTGTAAGAATTGTAGATGACTCATAGGAATTGATGGCCTAACAGATTCAGAGGTCTTCGACTGGTATGAAACAACTACAATAGTCGCATAGTAAGACCCATTGTAACATGAGAGTTTGTTGAAGTTGAATGTTATGGGGTTCAAAGGAATCAAAGAGAACTTATGATTCTCTCTGTGCCATCTAAGATCCTCATTGAAAAGGTAATGAGAGTCAAGATATTGTCGCCCTTTTGGAAACTGTGTTGATGTCGACAGGAAGGGAGACGTGACTCCAAGAAGCAAATGGATTCATGAAATCCATTGAGTAATATATGATATCAAGTACTGGAGGGTAACATGAATGAAGTCAATATGTTGGGGAACTCAAGACTACCCTTGGTTGGGGTGTTGAAGGATGATTGACAGCAACCATAAAATTGGATCTAGCGTCAGGGGGAAAACTAGATATGGGGTTAAACTGTGCCAGAGGCTAACAAAGTGGAAAAACTCAGAGATCATGGGTATATGGACTTGGGATACTTAGGGTTCATGAACGATGTTGGAATGAAAAGAGAGTGGATGCCCCAACGAAGGGCGAAATGGGTTTCTTTTCTAGGAAAAGAAGGCCATAAAGTATGACGACAAAAAATCTATGTAGATGTTGAAAACAAAGGCTTTTTACAATTACCAAATAAATAAAGAATAATTTGGTTGAGTATACAGATATAGAAACAAGTTCCCCAGTGAAAGATAGCTTGGCCCATGGAGAGAGCAAGTTGTTAAAGATAACTGGTGGAGGGCAGGGGCCCCATGGGTGTGTTTATGTATTAGGTAAATGGATGGAGTACAATCTGTAGATGGGAAAACCGATGGTGGATGAGATGGAGGGCTAATGAAACTATGGAGGTGCAGTCAATAGAACCAAGATGATATGACCTGGGAGTCCATTGGGAAAGTTAGAAATATGATGAGAATAAGTATGGGGTTAATTCTTGGAAGTGCATAAGACTATCAAGACTCCCATCCCTAGGGGGTGAAAATCAACATGAGTGTCAATTTTCCAAGGGGAACTATGAATGGGACAATGCATGTGGGGGAGAGTGTTATCGGATGACAGTACCCAAATGTGGTAGAGGTGAAGATACTGCAGAGCCGAATGTAGGGACCCTAAAGGTAAATGTCAGAGGGTTTGACTAGGATATGCAATTGATTTATAGAGGGATTAATTACATGTCAATGTCGAACATATACTTGAAGGGGATGTAAGCTTGCGAAACAAGTATCTACACACATGAAAACCAAATACATGACATGAACAATATCTGATGAGAAAGATCATATAACAGTTATTTGATAAAAATGAAAGTGAGCATGCATACTTGAATGTGACGTGAGAAAAATGCTCCTCTGGGGCCAAGTGTAGATGATGACCCGGGGAATATGAATGTGTAAATGGTGGGATCAGGATCACGTGGCTGAGAACGGATCAGAAAAATGAGGCTCTGGGCTCCTGTAATAGAGGGTGGAAGTTGGGAAAAAGGGGCTATATATGCCTGGTGGGCCCACAATGCCACCTCATTTGTACATGTCAATGTTGTTGAGTTGATGAGATAGTCGTGAGGAGATTTCAAGATTGTGGGAGCGTGAGGCTACCGATCTAGGAGTGGAGAGAGATAGGTTAGAGGTCCTAACATCCTGCATTTGGTGAATTTCCTAGTTTGTAGATAGGGTCTGTATGGAGGGTCATACAGGGGGTTTTAAGGGTAGGGTCCTATCAGTGTGCAGGAAAAGGAGGAATATGTGGGCATATGTGTGTGAGTATAACTCTATTTTCCACACATAATGTGTGGTTGTGCTGGGAAAAACCATGCATGTGGGCACGAGGGTTGGAAAAATAGGCGCGCATGAGATGTGTGTATGTCTGACTGATAGTTGCACACTCATGCACGATTGTTTCCTAGTTAGTTGTGCATTAGTGTGAATCTATTTAAAGAAAAGGTGCACACATGTGGACACCTATCTAGGTGAAAGTCGCACATTGTGGGCAAGGCTAAGGGTTTGTAATTTTTGATATTTTTATGTTTTTTGTTGGATGATGAGGCTGATCAAATGTTTATGTGTGGATGCAGGTGATCAACAGACTATACAACAGAATGTTAGCCCACTAGAGAGAGCGTGACTGGGACTGGTTACAGGAGGCGACAAGGGGGCAGTCGGGCGTGCGGAGACACTTGGCAGCCTGCGGGTTGCTCAAGTTCTTCGACTACCCCCTCATATGATCGCAGGAGTTCCTTTTGCAGTAGTTGATTAGGATGTGGAGCACTAATATACAGTGATTCATAGTTAGAGGGGAGAAATTGACATTCTCTGCGACACAGGATGTGTATTTCTTGACAGGGCTCCCATTCTGTGGGATGGCCCTACCTGTCGAGCCCCATCTGCCCTGGGAGGATCGGGTGGAGACCATGGAGGATCACCATTGTACTGGTTTGAACCCTATGTCAGGTTCGGTCATCCGCATTGAGGCCATTTATGACCTCCTTATTGAGTGTATTGCGGCGATGGTGGTGAGGATCTACGGATACTTGGGTACTCAGCGAATCACTGGTGGTCAGCTAAGGGTTGTGGAGAAGGTATTGGATGGGGAAATGTTTGCAGGGGGTGTGCTTATGCACACCAATATGATGGGACAATTGAAATAGTGTCGGTGAGCCGACTCCGGTTACTTTTCTTTTGGTTTCATTATGGTGGCCAGGTTTTTAAAGAGATTTCCTCTGTTGCACCCAAGGATCCTGCTAGAGCCCATGGGATGACGAGAGCCACGACTTATGTGGTGAGCCCACGTGCTGGCCCGACCTGGAGGTGGGGAGGGTGGACATTATTTCACAGCCACGGTGTCTCAAGTGTGGCACCAGATGCGACAGGTTATTCTGAGGTATCCATACGCGGGTATGGACTACCTCCATGATCCATACATGGTGTTGCCTCCTGGGGAGGACTGGGACCAACGAGGTATGTGTTATAGTTTTATGTTTTGGGATTTTGTTAGATAACATTGATTATATATGTATATGGATGCTGAAAATATCTCTGGCATTGTTTTGCAGATGTAGGACCCCAAGGACGAGAGGCAAAGGTCGTCGGGGAGCCGACTTGTTGGGGGTCGGCTCGACAGACATCGATAGAGCCGAGGGTTGGACAGAGGCGACGGTGAGATGACATTGGTGTTGGAACAACGAGAGATCCGCAGGGAGATGACAAGGTCATGTTGGAGGATCTGCGCTGATGTTTCAAGCGGGCTCTATAGGGTGTGCCTAAGGGCATGTGGACCCACATCCAGGACGAAGAGGTTCTGGAGAAGTGCATGGGAGTACCAGTAGAGTGGCGGACCCTGATCCGTTGAGAAGCAGTGGTAGGGGAAACGATGATTGGTCAGCTACCTCCTGGACCTGGAGGGCCCCCTAGATAGTGGGATGCCTTCGGCTGACAAAGGACCTGGGGGGGGAGCTCTAGGGGCACTGTGAGTATCAGTTTTTGTATGTACAAGCTTGGGAGTCTGTTTTTGTATAGGGTACTTGTTACCCATTTTTGTACTCTTAGGGGTGGGGGGATTGATGGGCCTACGGGTGATTGTACATGTATATGTTTTGTAAACAATGATGACCTTCATGATATATATATATATATATATGTTTTGATCATGCGTGTCTCTATGCTTCATGTTTTTATGTATGATGTATTTTCTATGTGTTGTGAAAAATGTATGATGATATCTATAAAAAAAAAATTTAATGTGATAAATGTCAATATAATACTAGGTTAGTCATGTGATTAGCTACTTGATTAAGTGTTCTTGGAATATGTGTAAATTTTATTGAATCAAAGTTGCGAGATAGGAATCTAACTTGCAGGTATTTGTGAAAGAGGCAAGGATCGTGAACATGATATACATTGTTGAGTTGCAAGACAACAAGCTGGGAATCTAATAGAATGCTAAGGTGATGAATGTGGTGGTGACTGGCCTCGACGAGGAGACCAATGAAGACATTGTATTCAACTTGGTTGTTGGTGATCAAGCCCAAACATATGCCACTGGAGTGGAGCAAGACATGTGAGGGAGTATAGAGTGCCCAAGCGGCCGAAGCGAGATTCTGGGTCCAGCGGCTGGCACCATCAGCGTAACCAATGTGGTATGTTGATGGATAATGCATATGTCAATAAAACGGATGATTGATCAAACATAAGGAGTGGTGGCGATAAATAATTTTTGGCCCTTGATCATGTATTAAGGAAGAAAGCGAAGATTAAAGAAGAAGAAGAAAGACAAAGTATGAAGTTTGCAGAAGGCACACAAACCGAGGAAGGGTCGAAGTGGTTAAAGAAGCATAAAAGAAGGAACAAAGTAAAGGAAATCAATCCATTGAAAGAGAAGATAAAGGAATACAAAGAAGCAAAGAATATAGATCGTGGACAAGTCAGCAAGCGGAAGAAGACACTAATGGGTATTTTAGAGCACCTCACGGAGAAGAAGGAAGAACAAGTCGGCGAAGTCCTTAAAATGCGGGTTATGTGGACCTAGGGTTTTGACACCTATGGTTTTGGCACCTAGGGTTTTTGCACCTGCACTTCGGTCTAGGGTTTCTAATATTCATGGAATGATAAATAGAGGTCTAGAAGAGTTGAAAAAAGAGGTGATAGTGAGGTTGAAATGTAAAAGTTCTATATTTTAGTGTACTCTTGTATTTGGGGTCTTCCGCTGGGTGCGAAGATCGACTTTGCAGATGAGTGCACAGGGTTAGGAGATAAGGAAGAGAAAGAGAAGGATCTGCAGCTGAGTGTGAAGATAGAACTATATATTTTCATCTATTTTATCAATAAACATAGTTCTGTAGACGTAGCCCTAGGGAGGGGGTGAACCACGTAAAATATTGTTATTCTATGTGGTTGATTCTTTGCTATTTACTTCCTTTTATATTGTTAATGCATTGCTATGTTTCATGTTGAATATGAGAATATATAACCTACTTTGCGAAGTTAATCATAATACTATTAAGAATCTCTAGTTTATTTTTTGTTGTTGTTTTGGAATCATCTTACATCTCCTCTGGTTGTGGACACATGTGTCCTGCAAACGCCCTATTACTACTTCAGGTGAGACTTCATCTGCTTCGCAGGTGTTGCTGTAAGGGCCAGTAGTTAGGGTTTGTTGGTGCGTTGTTAGATTTGAACCCCGGGTCTACCCTTGTGCCAACAAATGGTTCTATTGCCAGGACTGGGATATTCTTGAGGGAATGTCAAGGTGGTTTCCATCGAAGATAGAGATTCAGAATTGGATACAAGAACAAGAAAGGGACTTCGTCGAATCTTAGAACAAGAACCCTAGAATTATTACAGAAGACTGGTTGGGAAGGTACATATTTACTGATGTTCACGAGATTTTCTTTACAGGATTTCATAAGGAGTTGTACGAGTGGTTAGCCAGACTAGAAAACACTCGGTTTGAAATCAGATCTAGACCACTTGTGGTTTGGACATCGGCGCTGATTAAAAAAGTCAAGAAAATTGATAACGTTGTATCAAGGGAAGTGGATCTCTGGTTTGACAACACTATTGGGGGATACATTATTGAATTTTCTATTGACAGAGTGGAATCATATAGTCAAGCAGAGAGGTATTTCTTCAAGGGACCTAGAAGAAAGTTTCTACACTTTTTGAAGTTGAAGATTAAGATATTATTGCATGAGAAGAATATCTTGAAGATACAGTAATCAGTGGAATTTTAAAGCTAATGTTCAAGAATTCAGACAGAGACAGTGACACAGAGGCTAGACACATGCGTAGTGGGAGATTATTCAGAAAGATTCCTCTTATGAACCTATTTAAGAACAGTTACGGGCCATTGGCACAAGACAAAGGATTCTACAGTGGAGAAGAAGCAGAGCTATCAGACGAAGAGTATTCAGAGTTCACAAGGGAAGAGGAAGTAGAGACTGAAGAGCCTTGCCAAGAAGAACCAAAATATTCAGGTACTGCGCCTACTGTCAAAGTAAGTATTGTTACTCCTCTTGTTGTTTTAGCAGGACAAAGCAACCAAAGTAACCATATTAATCAAATCACTCATATTACTATCACAAGTAGTTTAGTACATAATCAGTCGAGAAACCAAGGAAAATCAATAGCAGATGAAACAAGGCTACCTATTTTCAGAAGAGATGGATCTGAGGATCCCAACCATCACTGGTTCTTATGTGAAGTTGTATGGAGCATTAAGAAAATCACCGACAAAGCTGTTAAGAGAGCTCAGTTTAGTACTACCTTGAGGGATCGTGCATTGAGTTGGTATATGAAATTTGTTACAGGATCTGTATAGTCTAAACCGTTGAATGACATTAAGATTGTGTTGAGTGCAGAGTTCAAGAAGCCTAAGTCAAAGTCACAGTGCATTACAAAGTTGAAGGAAATCAAGCAGAAGGTGACTAAAACTGTTTGGGAATTTTATCAAAGGTTTAAGACCTTGACAGGCCATTTAAGTTTCTAGATTCTAGACGAACAACATAAGGAATGGTTCATCACTTCCCTCCTACCACACATTAGAGTT
The DNA here is from genome assembly GCA_010110895.2 of Picea sitchensis. Lineage (NCBI taxonomy): Eukaryota > Viridiplantae > Streptophyta > Pinopsida > Pinales > Pinaceae > Picea > Picea sitchensis. The sequence goes on along the minus strand of SNQJ01S0014535.1, from coordinate 52,390 downwards.
CCTCTGATGAAATAGAAGGTTTCTTCACAAGCTAAAGCATTAGATATTTCCATGAAACTAGAAGCAGCCCCTGTAGGAGAATCCAATCCAGGTATGAGTCATATTTTGAATCAATTAACTAGTTTATCTTTACAGGTTGAAGACATGAAGAAAGATGAAGGAAAGGAGAAAAGAGAATACATCTGGTGTATCTGATGTAAAGAAGAGGGCCATGACAAAGAGAAATTTCCTTTATTTAATGAATACTTGGCCTCTGAAGCTCCTAACCCTTTGAAGCAATCTACTTTACCATGGTTCGAGGAATGTAGAACTAGACATCGTCCTGGTGAATGTTATTATATGCAAAAATATTTCCAGACACCCACCAATATTTATTGTACATTCTGCAAATTTGTGGGGCATGATGAGAAGGATTGTAGGGATTATGACCTCATGCATGAAAATTCAAGGGATGCATATAGAATGCAAGGAGAATTACAGCAAGAATGGAATGTTGCACAATTCAATTCCCCAGGAAGAGGAAACTTCAAACCTCGCAGTGGGTTCAAAGGAAGAGGACAAGGAGGAGGCATGGGTCAAGGTCAAGGTTAGATTAGTTTCTATAATTGTGCTCAACCAGGTCATTTGGAAAAGGATTGTTAGAACCCTTGTACTACTTGCAGCTATCGTAATTCATTTGACCATGTCATTGAAGAATGCCTAGTATTTTTAGCTAAAGTTCAGGGAAGACGAGGTGGAAACTAGAAAGTCCAACTAATATCAGTTGAACCATGCGGTGAGGAACCCTAGTCGATGTTATTAATAGAGGAGGAATTGTCACAGGAGAAGATAGGGTGACTCCAGGAAAGACTACAGATGGATCAAGGATCATAAGAGCTGCATAGAAGGCGCCATTTTTTTATCCAAGGAAGTAAAATCATACTTTTGAAGAAGCAAGGAGAGAATTTGTAGGTGAACAAGATTCTTCATCTAAGGAACAATCGGAAGTGAGGGAATGTAAAATGCCTCCATCATTTTATTATTCTGCCCTACCTAGACAAGGAAAAGAGGTAAGCAAGCTTGTAGACTTCTTGTATACTTGTATAAATTTGATTAAAGATGAAAAAGTTGTGCAGGAACTACAACACCTGATCAGACAGTATGAAATTGGAAGAGTAGATCCTCTGTTGAATAGAGCAGTGAATCAAGTATCTCAAAAAATAAGGACAAGAAAGGAATTGCACCTTAATGCTCAGATTGGAGACTACGACATAGACTATGTGGTCCTTGACTTGTGATCAGAAGTAAATGTTATGACGAAGAAGACTTGGGAATTGATGGGAAAACCTAAATTTATTTACTCTCCTATTAGGCTCAGGATGGCTAATCAGCAGGCGGTGAGCCCCTTTGGAAGAGTAGAGCATGTCCATGTAGACATCGATGGATTGAGGACATTTGCAGACTTCGAAGTGATTGAGATTGTTGATTATATTTGTCCTTTTCCTGCGTTGTTGGGTATTGATTGGGCTTTCAAAAATTTGACTGTTGTTGACCTAAAAAAGAGAAGAATGAAATTTGAAGGTGATGGCCTTAGGATCATTGCACCTCTTGACACTGATGAAGGTCACAGATACACAGAACCTATAAGAGAAGAAGATCACGCCTATGAGATAGAGAACATCTATAAACTGACAGTGGGACAACAGGATTTTATTAATCCTACAACATATGGGAATCTAAGTTGGCAAAGTGAAAGTGCATGCTCGTCAGATTCAAAAGAAGCATTGGAAAATTGGCAGAACATAATGTATGAAGTCTCTACGCGAAGGTGTGCCATATTGACTAAGTCAGTTCATTGGATCGGCACAGAAGTAAGTAATCTTCCCACATTTGATGTCTTGAATAATTTAGAGACATTCCTATTCGAATTTGAAGGAATTGTACCAATACAACAGAGGTTTTTGGCACTAGATGAAGCCTTGAAAGAAACACTAGCTAGATGGTGGGGAACACACAAGAAGAACATCGTGGAGTGGGTACAATGTCGCACCTTGTTGACAGTGCACTTTTTAGACCAAGATGAAGGTTGTGAAGTTCGATACACAGGCTAGAGTTGTCCTAAGGACCATGTGCGAATCGTGAGGAAGCCTAGAGCAGCATTCCTAAATAATAGTGGGTACATAATTTCATTAACACCTTAGATATTATGCCTATCAACCAGTATCTTCAAGCAAAACTGCACCTAATCACTACAGACTGGTATGGTATGACCCGAAAATTTATAGCTATGTTCCTATTTTAAATTTAGTACCCCATAGTAGATTAGGCTTTACAAAGTGTAAGACAAAAGGTCTTTGAGGAGGTACCTAACCCCCCTCTTGAACAAGAACAAGATGAATGGACTAAACCTCTTCAGCGGTTACAAGGTTTTTATAATATTAATGTTGATGAGGATGATGACCCTAGTAATGTGAACATTTCAAAAACTGAAGGACAAAGAGATATATAAGGGCCAGGAATTGAATTACCTTTTTTTGGCCAGCCTATTAAAATTATTAAGAAAGTTAATATTGGAACAGAGCAAGCACCTAAGTTGGCCAATGTTGGAGACTATTGGGATGATGCTACTATTAGTAAGATTACAGAACTATTGCATGAGTATCAAGACTTGTTTCCAACCAAGTTCATAGACATGAAGGGAATTAAAGGACCCATGGGAGAAATGAAGATTCCTTTGAAAGCAGATGCAAGGCCTGTCAAGCAGAGGCCTTATAGATTGAATCCCAAGTACAAGCAGAAAGTTAAGATTTAATTAGATAGAATGTTGGAAGCAGGAATCATAGAACTAGCTGAAGAAACCAAATGGATCATCCCTATGGTGGTCCAAGATAAGAAGTCAGGAGAAATCAAAATCTATGTAGATCTAAGGAAATTGAATGATGCATGTTTACATGATCCATTTCCTACACCTTTTACTGATGAAGTTCTAGATAATGTAGGAGGAAAGGAATTTTATTCATTCACAGATGGATTTTCAAGCTATTGCCAGATCAGAATTGCTAAGGAGGACAGACATAATTCTACATTTGCAACAGAATGGGGTTATTTTTAGTACATTGTGATGCCTTTTGGTTTGAAGAATGCACCAGCCATATTTTCCAGGGTGGTGGTCGAAGAATTTAAGGAATTTTTACGTAAATGTTTGGAGGCATACTTTGATGACTGGACCGTTTTTAGTCTACTGAAATATCCTATTGAATGTTTGAGATTAATGTTGGATAAGTGCGGGAAATTCCAGATTTCCCTGAACTTGAAAAAGTGTATTTTCTTTTCACCTTTTAGAGTGTTGTTAGGACACATTGTGTGTAAGCAAGGGTTGTTGGTAGATCCTTCCAACATTGCTATCATTGTTGATCTACCTCCTCGTACTTTGGTTATACAGTTGCACACTGCATTGGGACACACTGGATACTACAGAAATTTTATTAAGGGTTACACATAGATAACAACACCTATGGAGAAGTTATTAAAGAAGGATAGTAAGTTTCAATGGACAGAGGAATGCCAGCAAAGCTTCGACACATTAAAGCAGAANTCCATTTCATTAGGAGCAGTTTTAGCACAACCAGGTGTAGGAGATATTGACCACCATATATCCTTTTCTAGCAGGAAGCTTTCTACATCTAAAATAAATTATACTACCACTAAAAGAGAAGGCTTAGCTATGGTATATGCACTGCAGAAGTTTAGACACTACTTGTTGGGAGGACATTTTAAGATGTTTACTGATCATTCTTCATTAAAGTACTTAGTCAGCAAGCCAGTGTTGGGGGGAAGAATATGCAGATGGCTATTATTATTCCAAGAGTATGACTTTGAGATCGTGGTCAAGCCAGGAATAATGAATAAGGGACCTGACCACCTATCTAGGTTAGAACATGGCGAGGAACCTACCAATTTGGATGATACACTACCAGATGCACAGTTGCTAGCCATCAGAAAAGTCGATGATCACGTCACCGAGATAGTCCAGTTATTGTCCACAGGAATGGTACCTCGCGAGTATACAGTTATTCAAAAGAAACAGTTGGTAGTCTGTGCTACAGATTTTCAAATTATAGCTGGACATTTATATAAGATGGGACCAGATGATATCTTAAGAAGATGTGTTATGGAGTCAGAAAGACCATTGATTCTTGAAGAAGCACATGAAGGCATCGCAGGAGGAAATTATGCATGGAAAGAAACAACACAGAAGGTTCTTAGAGCTGGCCTCTGGTGGCCCACCTTACATAAGGATGCTAAGGAATACTACAGAGCCTGCAATGCATGTCAAAGAGTAGGGAAGCCTTCTAAAAGGGATGATATTCCTTTATCACCTCAGTTAACGTTACAGGCATTTCAGAAATGGGCTATTGAATTTTTGGGACCTATCAGCCCACCAAGAAAGCGCACAGGAGCTCGATACATTATCACTGCTACAGAGTATTTGACCAAATCGACAGAAGAAAGATAAGTTAAGGACTGTAGTGCATCTACAGTTGTGTGGTTCATCTTTGATGATATCATAACCCGATTTGGATGCCAGAAAATTCTTATGAGTGATCAAGGCACACACTTCATTAACAAAAATATTGAAGCCCTGACCCAGGAGTTTAAAATTCACCATCAGAAGAGCACACCATGCCACCCACAGGAGAATGGTACAGTCAAATCTTTCAATAATATTTTGGAGATAGCACTGACTAAGATTTGCAGTGCTAACAGAGATATTGGGATTTGAGAATTCCAACAGTATTATGGGCTTATTGAACTATTTGCAAAAATTTAACAGCGTAGACTCCCTTCAAGTTAGTTTATGGCTTGGAAGCAGTGGTACCTATGGAATATTTGGTTCCTAGTTTAAGAATTATAGCATTTACAGGTATGGATGACACCAGCATTGTTCAAGATAGGCTCACGTAGTTGATATAACTAGAGGAAGACAGGTTCATTGCAGGATTTCATCAGCAGGTACAAAAAGAATGAGAAAAATATTACCATGCCAGACATATCAAGAAGAAATCATTTAAACAAGGAGATTTGGTACTTTTATATGACAGCAAGTTCATAAAGCATCCAAGAAATTTTAGGACACATTGGCTTGGGCCATTCGAGGTTGCCTATGTTACAGAAGGTGGAGTTGTGCAGTTGAAGACTCTTAATGGAGAATGGAAGGATGGTTTATTAAATGGGAGCTGGTTGAATATGTAATGTGACAACCAACTACCTCGCAGCTCTCAGTAAAATCAAAGGAAGAAGGGTCTAGGTACCAGGTGCAGTTGAAATTGGGTACCAAACAAAGAAAAGACAGTTTGCAAAAGATAGGGAGGGACAGAGCAGAAAACATAGGTTGCTTCACGCAGTCTGCAGTCGAAGTAATACAGGAGGCTCAACCCTGCAGTGCCTCGGGATGAGTCACATGTGAGTGTTGGGGGCCTATTTTCCCTTGGTCATGTATTAAGGAAGAAATTGAAGATTAAAGAAGAAGAAAGACAAAGTATGAAGTGCATGAAAGACACACAAACCGAGGAAGGGTCGAAGTGGTTAACGAAGCATAAAATAAGGAATGAAGTAAAGGAAAGCAAGCCATTAAAAGAAAATATCAAGGAAGACAAAGCAGCAAAGAAGATAGATCATGGACAAGTCAGCAAGAGGAAAAAGACACTAATGGGTGTTTTTTAGCACCTAGCAAAGAAGAAGGAAGAACAGGTCGGTGAATTCCTTAAAATGCGGGTTATGTGGACCTAGGGTTTTGACACCTAGGGTTTTGGGACCTGGACTTCGGTCTAGGGTTTCTAAGATTCATGGAATGATAAATAGAGGTCTAGAAGAGTTGAAATAAGAGGTAATAGTGAGGTTGAAATGTTAAAGTGCTATATTTTAGTGTACTCTTGTATTTGGGGTCTTCAGCTGGGTGCGAAGATTGACTCTGCAGTTGGGTGCGAAGATTGACAATGCAGCTGGGTGCGTAGGGTTAGGAGATAAGGAAAAGAAAGAGAAGGATCTGCAACTGAGTGTGCAGATAGAACTGTATATTTTCATATATTTTATCAATAAACACAGTTTTGTGGATGTAGCCCTAGGGAGGGGGTGAACCATGTAAAATCTTATTGTTCTATGTGGTTGATGCTTTGATATTTACTTCCTTTTATATTGGTATTGCATTGCTATGTTCATGTTGAAGATAAGAAGATATAAACTACTTCGTGAATTTAAGCATAATACTATTAAGAATCTCTAAGTTATTTTGCTTTGTTGTTTTGGAATCATATTACATCTCCTCTAGTGTCCTGCAATCCCCCTATTACTACTTCAGGTGAGACTTAATGTGCTTCGCAGGTGTCTCCATAAGGGCGAGTAGTTAGGGTTTGTTGGTGAGCTATTAGAGTTGAACCTTGGGTCTGCCCTTGTACCAACAAGAATACTAAAAACTCTACAAATGTGTATAAAGAGAAACCTAAGGTAGGAGGGCTATGCTTAGGCATAAAACTTATTTAAGTACAACCTGTTGATGGGTTCTTTGAGAGGGTAGCCTTCTGGAGAGGCCAAAATGTAGGCGCCTTTAGTGACGCAATGTTGGACGATGAAGGGTCCATGCCATAATCACTCGAATTTGCCATGGTCGAGTGTATCGTGGACGATATCGTAGGCTAACACGAGATCACCTTCATTGAATGAGAGAAGTTTGACATCGCGGTCGAAGGTGGCTTTGGACCATTTTTTAGCTACCTCATTTTGTTGTAATGAAGATCGATGATCTTCATCAAGCGACTCTAAGGTCAGCAGGCACTGCTCCATTGGAGAGGTGTCAGGTAATAGCTCAATGGCAGTGTGTAATGTGGTGATTTTTCACTCGATAGGTAGGGTGGCTTTGATCCCTTGGATGAAGTGGAACGGTGTAAAACTAGTGGCAGTTTTGACTGTCGTGCGATAAACCCATAAAGCGGAAAACAACATATGATGCCAGTTGGTCTTATGTTTGTTGACAGTACATTGTAGCATGGTTTTGAGGACTTTGTTGACAACATCGTCTTGTCCATTAGACTAAGGGTAGTATGGGGAGGCGAACTCATGGGTGAAGCCTAACTTTGAGGAGAGTTCTACAAATATATCATTCTCAAAGTGTTTACCATGATCGAAAACTAACTGTAATGGGACTCTAAACCAGGTAATGACGTGGTTGAAGAAAAAATGCGTTGTTTTGTCAGCGATGTTGTTAAATGTGGGAATGGATTCATCCCACTTGGTAAAGTAATCCAATGCCACAACAATGTACTTGTTTCCATTACTAGATGGGGGATGGAAAGTCATGAAGTATATGCCCCATTTACAGAAGGGGTCGGCTATGATGACTAGATGTAGAAGACTTGGTGGCGCTTGTCCTTTGTTTGTATAAAGTTGGCATTTGTCACATCGCTTGACAGCATGGATGCAGTCATGAAACAAAGTGGGCCAGAAGTACCCTTCTCGAATGATTTTTTGGGCGGTGGACATACCCGAGAGGTGGACAACACAAGCGTCATTGTGGCAATCGTTCAAGAGTACTCTATCAGCTTCATCAATGGTAATACATCATCGAAGGATGGTATCGACCCCGCGTCAATAGAGAATATCTCCGATGAGGAGGTATCGGGGGGCCTGATGGCAAATGCATTGACGATCATCTTGAGAGAGAGATGAGACCCAAACTTATGTGTACAAAGGTAGACAAGGAGGTCTCCATATCAGGGGTCATCGAAGGGGATGAAGAAGAGGTGTTCATAGGGGAAATCCTCATTGATGGGGGAAGCTTTGGTGTCCAAGGGAAAATTCATAATGAGTTCGGCTAGGAATAGAGATTTCCTTCTTTTGGGAGTAAAGAAATCTATATCGTATTCTTGGAGGATAATGATCCATCCAAAAAATTTGTCGTTAATATGCCTTTGACTAAGCAAGTATTGCATGGGGTTGGAATCTGCTATGACCTTGGTAGTTTGGAGCAGGATATAATGTCGCATTTTTTGGACTGCAAGGACAACTGGTAATGCCAGTTTCTCATCATGATTATACTTCAAGGGTGGCCCGGAAAGGTTTTTACTAATGTATTAAATGACATGTTCATGCCCATCATCCCCTAATTGGACAAGGACTCCTGCTACTGAGACAGTTGAGGCTGACAAGTAGAGGATGTAATCGCGATCATAGTCTGGGGGACTTATTAAAAGGGAATTGGATAAGGCATATTTTAAATCATCAAAAGTTGTTTGAGCATGGTCGTCCCATCAAAATGGGATATCATGATGTAATAAGCAAAGAAAACCATGTGCGTGAGTGGCGTAGTCTGGGACAAAGTGACATAAAAAGTTGGATTTTCCTTGTAGGCTTTACATTTGGTGTAAAGTCCTCAGTGGTGGAATTTATGTGATAGCTTGGACCTTGATGGGGTCCACAATGATGCCATGTTGGGAGATAATGAACCCAAGGAGGCACTCGACAGTGATGCAAAATACACACTTGAGGGGGTTCAAGCGTATTTTATATTGGTGACATTGTTGGAAAACGATGAGTAAGTCATCTAAATGTTGGGTTTGCTTTTTGGATCAAGTAGTGAGGTTGTCTAAATGAGAAAGGATGATGCGAGAAAGATCATGAAAAACATAGGTCATGGCCCATTGAAACGTAGCACCAGCATTTTTTAGTCTAAAAGGCATGACGCGATAAGCAAAGGTACCCTAAGGGGTAGTAAAAGCGGTTTTCTATTGATCTGCTAGATGGATTTGAATTTGATTATAGCCTGAGAACCCATCCATAAAAGACAGCTCCTCGTGGCCAGCACAATCATCGATGATTTGGTCGATGAAAGGGGTTGGAAATTTGTCTTTGGGACAAGCGTGGTTGATATCGCGAAAGTCTGTGCAGACGCAAATAATGCCATGGTTTTTGTTAACAGGGATAGGGTTGGAGACCCACGAAGTGTATGCAATGGGGTGAATGAATCTGGCAGTGCGTAACTTGTCAATTTCGGCTTTGATAGTCGTAGCTTTGGGTGGGTGAAGGGGGCATTGCTTTTGATGAACAAGGGAGACATCTGGCCAAGTATCGATTCGATGTTCGACTATAGAAGGATCGAGGCCAAGAATCTTCATATATGACCAGGGAAAACTTTCCCGATATTCCTGAAAGAGAGCTTTGTAAGAAATGAGTTCTTCAAGGGAGCACAGGATGCCAATGGTGATGTATTCTACGATTCTCGGTTTAATGGAAATGTCAATTTTGATAGTGGGGGAGATGGTGGCCATGTTTCCTTCTTCAAAATCATATGGGGCAGGGATAGGGTTGTTGAACCATTCTATATGCCCCAAAGGAATAAAATCCTTGTTTTCGATTGTGCACATGGAGGCTTGAATAGGAGGGTGAAAGGCCTCTTGTGAAAGAAAAAATGTTCGATGATGGAGTGCATTCCATGGGCACTTGGGGGTAGTGAGTTCCTCTAGGATATCTTTGTCGCAGTGAAAAATGTGAGAATACAAGGGATCTTGGGAGGTGACGGGGGGAATCGTCAATGGGTAAGTGTTGTTGTCCTCAAGTGGTGAGGATGTAGAAGGGATATCGTGTACAGGGTGTGAGGGACCACTAGACATAAAGTGAATGTCTCGATATTGTGGAGGGTACCTCGTTCGCTCAAGTACTGATGACGAAATATATCGAATGTCGGTAATGTGAGTCTCAGTAGGGAGTGGCTGAGAGGGATCTAGCCGAGATGTTTTGCGTACTGCAGCTAACGTTTGGATAAATTGAGGTAGAGCTGGGAAATGATGAGTGTAGTGGTCATATTCTAAACAGATGGCACAAGCAAATTTGATTTGCAACCCTTTATTGTGTGTGGTTGAGGACTTTGTAGTTGTAGTGGATGTACTTGGTGGAGCGGCAAGCAATGTGATTTATCTAGGGATATGGATCAGATTACGTAACTCGGGAAGAGTAGGACATATTTTAGTGGGGGTCCTTCTCTTTCACATAGTGCGCAAGGAGGTTGAGCTTGGGAAGGAAGTGGAGTTGTGGGATCGTTCTTCTTTTGTCTACCCCCAGTGGTGGGAGTGTTGTTGCTAGTTGGGTGTGGGGGTGGTGTGGCAGGAGCTTGTACTAGGATCTGCATCAATAATCCCTATGCTTAAGGAGGGAGATATGGTGTAGGAACCATAGTCGGTGGATGGAGATAATAGACATGGATGGAAAGAACCATGTTGGGAAGGGTAAGAGCATAGGCTACCTGGAATGCTTGGACTCCAGGTGGAGGTTAGAAAAATGGAATTTGGGTAATGGCTTGGGGGACTATCTCCCAAACCGATATTTTCCCCTAGAGGGGGGGGGAATCTGGGACAAGTGGTGCAATGGGGTGCTCAGAGAACTCCTGAGGTAATATTTCTCCCACTGTTGGAACTTTGATGTGGGGAGGGGCCTCGGTGGAAGGAGTATTGTCTATGATATTTGTTCCATTAGAAGATACTACACACACTTGTGTTGAAGGGTGTGGGAGAGGTGGTGCTCCATGATATTCCCCCAGCAAGATTAGGTCATTAAAAATTATGGGACCCATGTCGATGACCGAAAAAATATATGATCTAGTGAAGAAAAGGGGGAGAATGTTATCGATGTTGGCGGAATGATTAGGCTCATAATGTGTAAGTTGGTCGATGGTGACGATTTTCCTTCATATCATACATGTAGCTACATCCGAACAATATATTGTAATCAAGTGGGTCAACAATAACTTCAATGTCGATGAGGATGGTTTTTCCCCCAAGTTCTACAGGGACAATTTGGCAGAGCCCTTCAGGGGAAGATGGGTGACCGTCGTAAGCTTGTAGGGTAATGGCAGATGGAACTAGCTCAGGTGAGCCAAGTTTTTTCCATACTACTTTGGACATTATGCATGTGGATGCACATTCATCGATGATACACCGATGAATTGTGATGTTTTGGATCTTAACTGGTATCTGAAAAGATACCAGGGCAGGAGGTGTGGTTCTCCACTATCTAGATCAAAAGTGATGAGTCGAGTATCAGTTGGGTCAACTGTCGCCAAGGCGGAAAGAAAATATTTCCGCTGAGATGAACAGGTTTGGAGGACCTCCAATATAGACATGGTTGTAGGAGACTGTGCTAAGTCGTCGACCAGGCTGTAGTTATGTGTTTCCCTAGCATGAGGCTTATTTAAATTTCGTCGTAAAAACATACAGAGTATACGAGGGTTTGGTTTAGTGTTAGGGCGTGGAATCATCAATGGTTGTTTGGATGTAGCTAGAGCCACTTTTGAGGTGGTTGGGGTAGATTCAAGGGGAACACTGTATTGACGATCACGTGTTTGCAGAAGAATATATTCTTCATTGGTAAGGAGGATGTTACGATCAGTCGTATTTCCAGGTTGATTGGGACCCAGATTTTGATACTGCCCCATTTGTGGTGGGGCGGGGATTACCTCTTATTGGGTATTCATCACGCCTTGGTGTGGAATAGGTTTTTTCAAAATAGCAGGAGGTGGAAGTTGCAAATAATGTTGTGGGGCCTGCTGAGGGGCAGGTGGCACTGGAGGACATTGAGCATTCATATATTCTTTCATCTGTTTGAACTCATAAATTTGGGGGCAATGGTCTGTATAATGTCCATACTCACCACATAGAGAGCAAGGGAAGTTAGTTCTAAGGTTTTTGTTCTTCCCTTGTCGTGGTTGATTTTTATTGGTGCCCCCTTGGGGGTTTTGGTTGCCTTGATTTTGGTTTCCCCCAACGGGATGGTTTTGTTGGGGGTTATTTCCGCCTGGTCCTGAGTTGTTATTATTTCATTTTTTCCCTTTATTCTTGGAATTATTCGACGGATGGGCCGTATTTTCCGTATTCAATTGTTCAAAATTCTGAAGTTTTTGAATGGGAGAGGGTTGAACAAAGTTAACGTCGACATGTGGTTTTCCTAGTGGAGGAGAAATTGGTTGTGGAGGACTAGGAAATGGAAAATACAAATTGTTTTATGGAGACGATCCATATGGCATGTAGGAAGTTGAAGCAATTCCACTACTGCTGAGGTTATATGTGGGGATTGAGGGTGAACTCGTACTTGGTTGAGAGACTGGGTGCATCATGGGTATCGGTGGGGGTCCACCCAATGGTGGAGGGGGAGCAACGCGATATGATTGTTGGTGAGTGGGAGGAGGGTAATAGTACGTCCCTCCATATGGCTGGGGATATTGAGGTGCACCATAAGTGGGTGATGGGTGGAGGTAAGGGTTGAGATGGGTCATAGAACCAATCAACCCATCTGCAACGTGGGACATCCCAAGTTTGTCCTGATCGAATGGTATGGGTCGGGGTGACTCAAGCAGTATTGTGTATAAGTAACCTGACTGAGCATAGATGAGGTCAAATTGGTGGGCCTTGTCGATGGCTTCCTCTTCTGACTAAGGAAAAGTGGATGCTACATCCTTGGAAATAATAGAGACGAGGTATTTAAGAAACCAATCAAGACGTTGTTCTTTGGTGGTTTCTGCTTTATACAAACTATGTCGTCGACGCCATTCATGGATGTGGTCAGCAATATGGATAACAGTGGTTTGTTTGAACTCAGAAAGAAGTTCTAAGGCAGTATTGTGATGAACTAGTAGTTGGAAAAAGGACAAAAATGCCTTCGCCAATGATTCAAAGGTCACATGGGACCCTGATTTTTCGTCCACATACCATTTGGTTGATGATCTTGTGAGATTTATTTGAAATAACCTCAATTGGATGGAATCATCCATGATGTTGTTTGAAGAGCACCATAAGTGAAATGTCATAACATGGTTGGCGGGATCTTCCCCCTGTTTTCCTTCAAATTTTGGAATATATGAAGGTAGTTTGGTAGGCATATTGGACCATGTGAGGTCATGTAAAATGGAATCATTCGTGAGTTTGGTCAAATAGGGAATGTTGAGGGATGCCAAGTATGGCAATATTTGGCAGAGGATTAGTTCCATCCATTGTGTGAGTAAGTAATGGACCTGTCCCTTGAGAGGGATTTGGTGGGTTTGTACTTCCTCTTTGGGAAGACATTTGACTTCTGCCTCCTCGTGAAGGAGAAAAAATAGATGGGTGACCTTGGGTATTGGACCCAAGCAAAGTGGAACCAAGTAAAGATGATCCCAAAATAGTAGCACTCACGGGGGTGTGTGATGGCTGAGTCAGTGAGTTGGAAAGACTAGGGACTCTTCCTAGAATAGGAGTAAGATTCTGCAAGCGTCTAGAACGACGGGGATTCTATGGTTCCCCTATGGTTTCCAAATAGCAAAGTGAATGTGTGAAAATGGTGACAAGAGAGAAATAAATGAACAAGAGCTTTGTATATTTTTTGACATTCACAAGATAGTATAACTCACAATTTCATGTAATCAAATGAACATCATACATAAATAAATTGTAAATAAACAAGCATGTGGATAGGTGGATTGTGTCCGCGTGGGGGAATAATAAAAACAAATGTTTGTGTTTTAAAATACCTAACATCCTTCCTCTCAATTAGCACCGGGCCTTCCAATAGCACTCGACAGTGGGGTCTAAAGCCACCAAAAGAGGAACTAGTGAAGGTTGAAGTAAACAATTATAATGAGGGGTAGAGGGTGAATATCCCAAAAGAGATGGCAATATTTCCCAATAGCCACACAAAATATGATCAAGGTGTGATTGCAGCCCACAATCGCCACCTTGGTAGATATCCTAAGTTTGGCCACTAAGTACCTTGGTCAAAGTGCGGCATTTATATTTTCAGCCTCAGAAATTGGTCACTGGTTGGATTCCCTCACAAGAGTTGGGTGACTCAAGGAGGGATGCGCAAAACAACCAGGCCTCGGTCTTCAACCCTTCATGTGTAACTCCCTGCCTTATGGTGTAGGAACACTTGACTTGGAGGATTTGAAAGTTCCCTATTTCTCAACTTCTATTGTTTCAAAATGTGAGAACCTGATAATGAGGGGTTATTTGGATGCCTACCCCCGATACCCTACCTAGACTAAAAACATTATTTTGGCACCTCATGTGGAGGAAACTTTAGTGCATTTTTAGAAAAAAATTAGATGTGGTGGGTTGAGAGATTGGGGTCATGGACCAACCTCGTTTGAATTAATTAGGCGTGGATAATTTCCAAAGAAGTAGTGATATCTTTCAGAATTCCTATGGAGAAAACCTACTTCGACCTCCACTATTCTAATAGAAATTATGTGTGTGTGAGGAGTGGCTTTGAGTGCAAGAAAGTGACAAGTGTGCAAAGATTTCAATAAGTTAAGTGTGAGACTACAACATGTGGACTTCTTGTGGTCCTTACAAATCTTCTTACCTAGATTACTATGTGTCTTTGGTACAACCTTACGGGATATTTAAATCCCTAAAGAACTAGAAATGTGGACATATGGGTCCTTACAAATCCTTTAAACTCCCTAAAATGTTGTCTATACTAAGAACGCTTTTGAAATTATCCTAGATTTGTAGACATGTGGGCATGTATGGGCCCGTTACTTTGATCTTTAAACTTCCCTAGATTGTGGTGTAAACTAAAAAAGTATTTAGAAACTATCATAAGTTTTCAAACATGTGGGCATGTATGGGCCCTTACAAAGCTTAAAGATGATTTCAACAACTAAAAGGAACCCTAGGGGGGATTTGTCCTCTCCTAAAGATTTTTTAAGGGAGATGAAATGTCCTTTTAACCACCTTTATGATTCCCGAGATCACACAAGGGTGAGGGGGAAGAGCATACTTGAGGGTTAAAATTAACTTATAGTCCCAATTTAAGTGATTGTGTATGAAAGCAATAACTTCAACTTAAAATTTTACAAGCCAAATGAGCCATCCATGTGGCAACAAAGAAAAAGAGGAGAATAGTGATTCTTTTTACCCTCTAAGTGTCTATGTTAGATAACCTTTCTTATGAGAAAGGACTCTAAGCGGAGTGTATTTTCCTTACAAAGTGCATGAAAATAAAAATCTGAAGGCTAGGGGCCCTCAAACCATTCATAAAAACCCTTACAATTTTGAAAAAATGGATTTACGTGCGGGTTACAATTCTGGCAGGCGCGCAGAGGGTGCACAATGCGCAAAGTAATGAAGATTTTTTTGCGTACAGTGCACACAATGAGCGTCTGTGGCCTAAAAATCCGCACACTTCCTATCACACATCGGGGGAGAAATTTCCAAGTGAAATACCCCTTCCTCAACTCTGAATTTTGACTTTGGCAAGTTGGGCTAGGCCGGTTTTGGTACCTGCAAGTCAAAAAAAACAAAATGAAGTGCTCTCAAGGATCAAATAGGGAGGAATTTGATATCGATCCCCAGTATGATCACCAATCTCTTGTGTTGGTTTTGTCACTTGAGTGAGCAAAACAAAAACACTTGCATGTTTAGATAAGCCTACTAACAAGACATAATTTTGTGAGTGGGTTAGACAAACCAAACACACATGAAAACAAAGAAATAAAACTAAAAACAACTAAGAAATAAATGTTAGAAAGATTGAGAAACTTAGAACCATGAAAATCAAACAATCACCAACATATTTCTACCAATAGATCAATATATTAGTAGGAAAAACACCGTAGAGAAAGGTAGGGACTTATGAGTCCCCTCTTCCTCCTTGGGAGGGCTCTTGAGTTACCTAATTGAGAACTCTTCTCTTCATACAATGGAAGAAATGACAAATGGTGAAGAAAAAAATTCTTATTTCCTCAAGAGGTGAGTGGAATGGTCTATTGCAATGGTGCTTGAAGGATTCAAAGAGAAAAGAGGATTCTCAAAGAAGAATTCTTGCAGCATAACAATACCTTGAAGATCTTGGTTTCTTATCACACCCATGGCTCTTATTTATAGCATCCATTGATGGAAAAATGTAATTGGTTCATAGTGTGAATAAGGGGCCTTTTACGACACCCTCTATCCCTTGACTAGCCTCCAAGATAGATTTCTCTCAGATATGAGTGTCAAATCATGTTGGGGGTCAAACTAGAAGTGGTTGAGGGGCCGACAAGATCCATAAATACACTGTGTGCGCTTCCTTTGGTGAATTTGCGCACTTTGATTTTTGACCCAATTATATAATTTTTTTCCTTTTGATGGACTTTGGTGTTGTAGGTGGACTAATTGTTGTTGGCATTGATGTGTTTCTTCAACCACTATGTGCAATGTTGTGGATGATTTTTCGGTGATAACAATTAGATCTTTCTTTTTTTATTCTTGTTTCTGATCTATGAATATAGTTTTTTTTATTTCAAGCTCATTAAAAAATGAAACAAGGTTCGAGCAGAGTTCACATTTCTATGTCAAGCTCGTTAAAAAATTAAATAGAGGGCCTCAAGCATAGTTTCTAGTTTCAATCTTGTGTAAAAAGGAAACCTGCCTTGCAAGCATAGTTTTCTTCTATGTGGCAAGCTCGTTAAAAAATGAAACAGCGGTCTGGAAATCGAACCCACGGGTCATGAGAAAAGTTATTTTCCTATGTCAAGCTCATTAAAAAAATGAAACAGTTGCCTCTCCAATTGAGTCGAGTCTTTTGGTAGATCTCATAAATATTGAGTCGATTCTTTCGCCAGACCACGTAAATATTGAGTCGAGCCTTTCACTAGATCTCGTAACTTAACCTTCATTTCATCCACCTATGTCGGTTGATCCTCTTTCTTCCTCTAGTGAAAATTTTCCTATTAGTAACCATGAGTCTATTGGGTATAGAAATTGGCATTAGGAGAAGATTTGGTGGATGAAACGAAGCTTGGGGGGCAGGTCTCCATCCTCTAGACATCATGTTGGAGAAAAGCCACTAGATTTTATCATGCAAGTTGGGGCAAAAGTACCAACTATCCATGGGTTTCGTTTGAAACCTTTGGAAATTACGTTGGAAAGTACTGAGCTCAGTCTTTGTTCTTTCTCCTGCTCTTGAAAACATGAGAATAGGTTATCGAGTACACTTTTATCTATTTTTCGGACTCGTTCAAGCTATATGAAAAAGGAACTCTTTGGAGTTTCCTTTAAGCTCTTTTCATACTCCCTAAACATGAAAATATTGTAGAGTGGTCTTGCTTCCTTTCACACTCATTAAAAGGTTTCAAAGGGCATCTTTTGAGTGATAGTTTATCTCTTTTTCGGCCTCATGAGACTAATTACGAAAAAGGAATACTCTAATCAAGCATGATTAGAAGATTTCTCCCCTCTATTGTTTTACAATTTTTTCGGGCTTCAAAAACTAAATTTATGAAAAATTCATCCATGGAGTCATCTTCAAGTTCTTTTCATACTCTCTAAACATGAAAAATCACCGAGTTTACCTTCTTTGGGATCATAAAATTATGCATTGAAGGACCTATGTGAGTCCAATCTCCAGGAGCCATACGGGACCGAACCCCTACTTCCTTAGGTTCGTTAAACATATGTCGAGGGACATATCCAAAGGATGAGTTATATCGAGCATCTGTTATCCTCCTCAAGCTCATTAAAAAATAAAGAGGTACTCATCTATCTAGATGGGGGAGGGGGGGGGAATGAAGGAAGTGGGTCAAGTTTTTTGGAATCTGTTATGGAATTTATTGTCGCCCTTGAACATGTCACTTTTTTTTGTTTTGTCTTACAGTTGGGTAATTTTCTTGTCTCTCAGTCATACCAATTTTGTGTGTCTTCATACTTTTTGGTTCCAGTTGAAGAGTTCTCTTATTTTCCATCACATTATTTTCTTGGTACTCGTCGAGTCAATGATGCCAAGTCAGTTGTCATGCTTCATAATGTTCAAGGTAATTTTCACTTCAAACCATCCTTCTGCAATGTTACCAATTTATGTTTCATGTGTCAGTCCATACTAATTCAATTCATCATCTTACATCACTTTCATGTTTCATTTTCGTGTCGATGATGGGGGATACATCATGGCCCTCCTTCAACGAGTCTATTCTTGTCAACTTCAACACATTCTCCAGGAATTAGACTTAGAAACTAGTTAGTGCCTTGGGAGTTTCATGCCTCAATGTTAGGCCTCCTCACTTCCGACAGTGGGTTTACATCATTGACCTCTTATTAGATGGTTCCATGAATGTTCGACCTCAGCTCATTTATTCACATTCGCTGGAATGCACTAGGCTATTGTTATAGCCTAGCCTAGGGATAACTAAGGAGATCACATCTCGATGCCCATAGGTCCTAGACTTGGAGTACCTAGATCCAGATGACTTAAGCATGGCCCTGGAGGGCCCCTCTTTTCTTCAATGCAGTCCACATATCACCATTAGCAGTATACATTGCACCAGCCTAGTCTTAAAGTAGAAATGAGTCTTTCTCCATGAGGTAATGGGTCTGAGTATCATTGTATGTATCACTCTAATTTTTTAAGCACTTGAACATGTTGTATTGAATCCTTATTCATTTCATGACATTTTCTTGGAAATTATTCTCTTTGCCTCATTCAAACCTAGGAGGGTGACATAGTGCCATAGTAAGTTGATTTCCCTTTAGGATGGGTTTCTACTAGGTGGATCTTTGAAGAGTCATTTTTCATTCCCTCCATACTTACCACTTTCCATCTTTATTCCTTCCATATCCCCTTTCCTTTTTGGGCATTGGGATTGGCTACACTAGGAAGGGTTGTACCTTACCTCGTGGGAAAAAGGGGCTAAAGGCCCAGAGGGTAAAAGTCGATGGCAAGAGTTAAAATAAAAGTCGTTGTCAAGAGTTAAAATCCAATTTTAAAACCTTCGAGATGCTTCTCCCAGGGATCCCCAAGAAATAAGTGAAAATCTTCTTAGTAAGAAAAGGGGACCCACAAGATAACATANAAACACTCAAGGTACTAGTTGATGGATAGGAGGTCTCATCATGAGCCGAACTATTATGACCATGGGCATGTAGCGGTATGACATTACCACCTATTTGGTCACCAAACTAGGGTAGTGGCTCTTGGCAGCATAGCCAAGAGAAATGGGGTCCCATTACGAGCCAGCCTTCTCATTTCTATGAAAATATTGTGGATAACACTGTCACCTCTGGTCATCAAGATAGGACAGTGGCCCTCAACTTTTCCCTTGAAGAAAAAGAGAAAAAGATCAAAAGAAATAAAGCTAAGAATAAATGGAAATGAATGGGCTAGGAAACAATTGCATCCATGACAAGGTGCAGCTCACCCTCCACAAAGGCACCAACATGTAATACTCTACATTTCCCCATTATCGCATGCACCCCATGCCTAAATATTTACCCCATGCCACCTCATACACTTGCATGACTTGGAATAGACTCCACCTGGAAAACACCCCAAAATTAAGAGAGGTTAGCCCAATAGGACACCCTAAGACCCTCTCCAAACCTAACTTGACAAATTGCATAACGTCTTTGAGCATTTGTTTGGGGTTAAGGGGGTTTTTATGCACATGTTCGGTTAATTTAATTATTAGATGCTATGATCCTTATGACTTATGAACCCCTAGAAGGCGTACTTGTTGTATCTGCAGGATCTTGCCTGGTGGACAGGTACAGCTAAGGGAATGATTAGCTCAGACCTTCATGGGGGCTCAAATCCCATAGATGGATGTTGAAACCCCATCCAGGGGGTAAGAAGATATTGAAGGATTGCAATAAAAGAAGGAAGGATGTCACCTTTGGAGGCACTCTAGAGGACCCAGACCTAGGGTTTCATGCTCCTCCCACTAGAACATTGGCCTTGGGAGGCCTTGTACATTACCTTTGCATCCCTATACATCACATGTCAGCTAGGGTTTTCACCTTGGAGGCATTCATGAGGATATTGGCACGTGTAGGAAAATTTTAGGCCTTTGGAGGCCCAACGTTTCATCTCCTTTTCCCATCATCCCACACTTGAGGCCTAACGTCACCCTAGAGGGGCATGACGTCACCTTTGGAGGCCTATTTAGATGCTAGTTGAATTTATTTGGGTAAAAATTAAATTTGTTGTAAATTGGCCAGGTCGACCTTGATATTTTGACCTTAAATAATTAAAGGTCAAATTTTGGTATAAATAAACAGAAAGTGACATTCATTTTCAAGATAACTCATCACACACAAGTGGTGGACTGAAATTTTCTCTCTCTTTAAGGGTCATTGGCTGAAATAACTAGTGCGCATCTCTTGGGAGATCTTCATGGTGGTGTATTTTGGCATTTTTCATGGTGGAATGGTCTTCAACTAGGGTTTGACTTGATTATTCCTAGTGAAGTAAGTAGAAAATCTGCATTTTTATTCATGTAATGGATGTTTGCGGTAAAATTTACTTGTTTCATGTCTAAGATTATGAAATTGTTTGTTTAAACCCTAGGGGAGAAACAACAAATGCTTCTTTCTCCCTACAACTCTTCTACTAGTTTGATCTTGCCAATTATACATTTTTTGGAGTGATTTAGAGCCGTAAAGTTCTATCTCTCTAGTAATCTCATTATAATCACCAATTAATTATCTTTCAAAAAAGATAAGGAAGGAAGGTACGTTAGGGCCTAGAAGTTCCTACTCTCTAGCAAAACCTCCCTTAAAGGTCTAGATGCTTGAAGCCTTGAATTGAAAACACCTCTTCCATCTACCTCTTCCCTTAGATAAGCATTATCATTATTTTATTTCCCAAGTGATATTGTTACTAGTATTGACTCCATAAGCCCCCTAAAAGGCATTGATTTCTATACTCTTGTGGATGAATGAGATCAAAACAAACTTTCAAACTATCTTCTTGAAACTCTCACTAACACTAACAACCATTGTTGCTTCGATAATCCTTGTTACAACCTTTATTTTTCATCCCTAATCAACATGCTAACCTCTAAAAACTAACCCAGAAATTTACACTAGCCTAGGTGTTATCATCCCAAGTCTATAGTCTTCCCTTTTATATTATTCTAAGTGAAAAAATTTTGAAGTTGTTGAAGGTTGTTGTTGTTGTTGTTGTAACTATTGTTACAGTCATTATTGCAACCCCTAAACAGACCTTAATTGTCCATAAGACCACCCAACATTTGTATTAGGCAAGTTACTATCAATATATACTAAAGTGTTTGACTAATTGCCTAAACTAAGTACTTTTTTGAAGTGGTTTTGCTATTATCATCATTATTTATTTTGTTTTTGTTACAAGTGTTTTGACAGCCTATTGAAGTCACTTATTGACTTCTTTTAAATATTGAAATTGTGAGTGACAAGGTACTATCAAATTTGCAAAGTCTTTATATCATTTTTGTCATCACAACTTGCAATTTATCCACATGTTGTCGATGTTATAAACTCTATCTTTTGCCTATACACAAGAGTGTTTTAGTAGAATATTTATATCTTGAAGTCACTAATTTGAAACATTGATATCATTGGTTATTGATAATGTTTGGTGTTTCATTAGTAAAGGTTCATCTCCATTTCCTTTTTCCCTTTTGAACTTTACCAAGTGATTTCTTTCCTTGAGTGACTTAGAGAGAGGGTGGGTTTTACCTGGTCTTTTTACCCTTCATCAACCAACTAGGTCTTGGGATGTCTCCCTTGGATTGAGTATCTTCTCCTCCTAAATAGAAAGAGGTATCATATTGGGGTGACAGTAAAAGGACTACCTCTGTGTTACGTCAATCTAGGCCTACTTTCCTTTAGTCTTTGGGAAAGTATAGATTTTGCGATAACATTTTTGTTGCCATTGTCGGGGAACATTGAGTCAATTTTCCTCGAACGACATTGTTTTGGTAAGCCTTTATCCAAATCCTGCATTTTCCCAAAGCTTACCTGGATAATCCACTGAGGGTGATTCCCTCATCCCTTTGGTGATCTTGAAAAATATTATCTAGAGACTCCACAAAATTCAGGGAGATACACAAATACTCCCAAATATTATAGAAGAAAGCCTCCCCGAAACTCTCCTGTAGTAAAATCATTGTTTGGAGGTAATCTTCCCATAAGCACAATGTCTAATGCCCAAAATCAGACCTAAAATCCAAATCAGGATAATAACCAAAAGCAATGAGCATCCAAACTTTTTAAGTCGTTAGAAATGACAGGAATTCCAGGATACCCTTGGCAAATGCCCTCTACCTATGAAAAATGGTTGCCCAAGTTCACTGGTAATGATGTAGTTAGCGTTGAGGACCATATGAGCAATTTCTGGGCCTTTTTCCAACTTCATCCCATCAGTGAAGACATTGAAGACTTGAAAATGAAGTTGTTCTCTGCTACTATCTATGATAGCGCTAGAATATGGTATAACGGTCTTCTTGATGCTAGTATTACATCTATAGATAAATTAGAATAATAATTCCTCAAAATATGGAGATTCAAGGAATACCCCAACATGTTACTAATAATGCTTAACAACATCATAAAAGTTGAGCATGAAACTATTAGGGAATTCCATGATAATTTTGAGAGGCTAGTACAATAGATCCCAAGAATCCACCACCCTTCAGACAACTTTCTTCTCTTTATTTACACCAAGGCCTTTACAGGACAAATGGGTTTCCTTATCAAAGACAAAACTCCTAAAACAATTCAAGAATCCCATGAGATAGCTATGAAAAATGAAAATTACCTATCATCATCCAAGGTAGAACCCTTCTTCGCCCCAAAAGTTAAGATGGATGATAAACCCAAAGTAGTTCACAATGTTGAGGCTGCCTCAAATATTGGTGCTAGCTTAGCAAGGCTATAATTGACTGTAGATGGCATGGTAAAAACCCAAGAGTTAATGATGAATAAGATTGTCAACCTAGAAAGAGACCAACAATAAGCTCCTAGAAATCCTTATAAAGGGAAATTCCAAAGGGTCAGACAAGGTTTCAAGCCCAAGAATGATCAAGAGGTCCCTAACACCTTAGCCCCCACAAACATGGTAGAGGAGAACCCATGGTGTTTTTAATGCAAAGAATCACATTGGTAGCATGAATTCCCTTTGAACAATGGGGATCATGATCAAGTCAACGTTATCAACCATCCCATTGAATAACCACAATATTTCCTTAATATCACACTTCAATAACATGAAGAAGGCATAAAGGAGGCAACTAGGAAGGCTAGGATGGAGGTTATCAATAGCCTTGATCAAGAGTCAAGAGAGAAGTTGAAAAAACAAGAATTCCAAGTGTATACTAGACAAAAGAAAATGAACCAACCTCCCTCTATTGGACCTATAGCTTCATAACCAAAACCTCCACCTATGAACATGCTCCTTCCTAAGACCTCTTCTAATGTTAACAAGGTTGACTTAAATTTTGACTTGGAAGGTGCATTGGCCAAAATGCATGTAACCATCTCGTTGAAGGAAATTATCAAGGCTTCGTCCATGAAAGAAAGGTTTGAGAAGTTATTCAATGTGTTGGATGGAGCCATAGACCCTCCTATTATGCTACAAGCAGATCATTTCAGGGTACAATACGATGGGAACCCACCTTTCTTTATGTCACTACTAGTAAAAAACAAATGTATCAACAATTGTATGCTTGACTCAGGAGAAAGTGCCAACATGATGTATTTAAAGGTTATGGAGCAATTAGGCCTAAATACTACATGGCCTTATATAAATATGTGCGGGTTTGAATCCAGGGCCATAACTACCCATGGGGTAGTTGAGAACGTTAAGGTACACCTTGGTAAATATGTTGAGGGGGTGATCCATATTGATGTTGTGGTGGTAGATGTCCCTGATGTATGGGGCATGCTTTTATCCAGGAAGTTCGTTGCAATTTTGGGTGGCACACTAGAGATGGATTTAACTTATATCAACATGCCTATGGAGGACGGGACGATTGCACACCTTCCAAACATGCCAATGGCCAAGGCTCATGTACAAGATATTGACAATGATACTAACATTAGTAAAACACATGAACCAATTAAGGAAATTTTTCCTACGTTTTCTCCAGAGGATTTTCCTTTCACCACAGAGGAGGATTTTGATGAGATACAATGGCCAAAGAAACAAGAGTATCAACAACTCCTAGATAAATATAAGGAGAAAGAAGTTGGCTCTATCAAACTAAAAAAATGGAGATAATGAAGTATTGATTAAACCAAGCCAACAAGAGGTCCTTATAGCTGAATCCCACCCTCCTCCCTCAAGACAATAAACCAGAGTGATATAGGAACAATGAATCTTGAAGAAAAAGAATATCGAGAGGGAGACATAGTATGGATGTGGGACACTAAGAAGGGTGAGCCTAACAATGTTAAAGCGAGTGCAAAATTGTGGCTTAGACCCTTCAGAATCAGGATGAAGTCAGTCAATGATGCCTACTATTTATCTACACTTGAAGGAAGGAAACGTCCATTACCGATTAGTGGACACCTCCTTAAACCCCATCATGGGGCAGAGACTTGACTTGACAGGTAAGTACAGGTAAGTTAGGATAGGTAGGCATTTGCATCCATTGTCCATACCATTGCATATCATGTTAGCATACTTATAGTTGCACATTTTCATATTGTCTTGATTCATTATGTATATATGTATGCTCATAATCATATGTTAGACTAGAGATGTTTTTATTTGTTTATTTATCATATATGGACAAGGGGTGATATCAGCACCCTAAGGATTGCTATGTCTTTTGTTGAGATTTAGCAGGCACAGGTTATACCAGAGATGTTGAGGTTCTCATGCGCTCTATGGTGAGCACATGTCTCCGAGTTGGAGCCAGATGTTATCCCCTAGTCTAGGGATAACTAAGGAGATCACGTCTCGAGGCCCACAGGTCCTAGACATGGAGTACCGAGATCCATATGACTTAATCATGGCCTCGGAGGGCCCCTCTTTTATTCAGTGTAGTCCACATATCACCAGCAGCAATATCCATTGCACCAGCCTGTTCCTAAAGTAGCAGTGAGTCTTGCTCCATGACATAATGAGTTCGAGTATCATGGTATGTATCACTTTGATTTTTGAAGCACTTGAACATGTTGTATTGAATCCTTCTTCATTTCATTATGTTTGCTTGGAAATTATGCTCTTTGCCTCGTTCAAACCTAGGAGGGTGACATAGTTCCCTAGTAAGTTGATTTCCCTTTAGGATGGGTTGCTATTGGGTGGATCTTTGAAGAGTCATCGTTGGTTCCCTCCATACTTACCACTTTCCATATTTATTCCTTCCATATCCCCTTTCCTTTTTGGGCATTAGGATTGGCTACACTGGGAAGGGTTGTACCTTACCTAGTGGGAAGAAGGGGTTAAAGGCCCGAAGGGTAAAATTAGCTGGCAAGAGTTAAAATCCAATTTTGAAAACTTCGAGATGATTCGCCCAGGGATCCCCAAGAAAGCAATGAAAATATTCTCAGTAATAAAAGGGGACCCACAAGATAACACAAACACTCAAGGTACTAGTTGATGGATAGGTCTCATCACGAGCCGACCTATTATGACCATGGGCATGTAGTGGTATGACATTACCACCTATCTGGTCACCAAACCAGGGTAGTGGCTCTTGGCGACATAACCAAGAGAAAGGGGGTCTCATTACGAGCCAGCCTTCTCATTTCCATGAAATGTTTGTGGATAACATTGTCACCTTTGGTCATCAAGTCAGAACAATGGCCTCAAATTTTCCCTTGAAGCACAAGAGAAAAATATCAAAAGAAATAAAGATAATAATAAATGGCAATGAATGGGCTAGGAAAAATTGCATCCATGACATGGTGCAACTCACCCTACACAAAGGCACCTACATGTAAGACTCTACATTTCCCTGTTATCACATGCACCCCATGCCTAAATATTTAGCCCATGCCACCTCATACACTTACATGAATTGGACTAGACTCCACCTGGAAAACACCCCAAACTTAAGAGAGGTTAGCCTAATAGGACACCCCGAGACCCTCTCCAAACATGACTTGTCAAATTGCATAACGTCTTTGAGCATTTGTTTGGGGTTAAGGCGGGTTTCATGCACATGTTCGGGTAATTTAATTATTAGATGTGATTTACATGCTATGATCCTTGTGACTTATGAACCCCTGGAGGGTGTACTTGTTGTCTTTTCAGGACCTTTCCGAGTGAACAGGTACAAATGAGGGAATGATTAGCTCGAACCTTCATGGGGGCCCAAATCCCACAGATGGATGTTGAAACCCCATCCAGGGGGTAAGAAGAGATGGATACTTCTCCTCCTAAATAGAGGAGAAGTATCTTCTCCTCCTAAATAGAGAGAGGTATCCTATTGGGGTGAAAGTAATAGGACTACCTCTGCGTTACGTCAATCTAGGTCTGCTTGCCTTTAGGCTTTGGGAAAGTATAGATTGTGCGATAGCAAGTACCTTGGGAATCATTGTCATCATTGGTGATTTCCCTCGCACTTATTAATGGTTTACCTCAATGACTGGTAATCAAGTGGTCTCTACCATGTTCGACATCAAATCATCTATTCACATGGCTAGATTTGTACCGCATCGAGATTGGGACAAAGACCTTGGGTTGGGCGCTCACTTTGTTATGTGCTTTGTCCAAGCTACAATGGAGATCATTTGAACATGTAAAATATTCTCGTACAATCACCATGCTGGAAATCTTACAAATATATATAATATATATACTATAACATAGATCCACATTGTATTGATCTGTGGCTATGTTTTGTCGTCTCGTAGCTCCACTGTGTATTTTTCATGGCTGCGATTAGTTCATGTCGTGGAGGTATGGATCCACATTGTATCACTTGTGGCCATATCCTTAGTCTATATTATCATGGATCTACAGTGTATTAGTCGATGACCATGCTTTGAGTCATCTCGTATTTCAAGCATACGTATGCCTGCCTCGAAAATGGAACATATTTGTATATTGACCGATGATTGTTTGTAGCTTATGTCAAGTTCTCCTACTCCAACACCCTTGCATTGAATACTTTGTAAAGTGTTTTGGCCATCAATTTCTCTTCGAACCTCAAACTTTATGGGGCATCTGTTACACACCAAAATGTCACACTTAAGTGTCACACCCTAAGTGTCGCAAGAGTCACAAAGTGACGTATGTGTTAGAATATAAAAGATTGTGCTCGTTTTACCATTGACAATACCCTTGTCACCCAACCATAGGTCGAATCCACACTCCGAGCACCTTGACCTTGACAGAGAAAACAATCCTGGTAGCAATTCAATAGCCAAGAGAGGCTAATGCACCAAGCAAGAAGTAACCAAGCTAAACAGATAGTCTCACCCAAAAAATGGCGCAGTACCTTCCCTAGGACTTGCGCACAAAACTGTTGGACTGCAGTGCGCAGAAACTGCTCTCTGCAATTCTGAGAAGTGTGAATAATGAGAGACTAGTGCCTTGTATTTATAGAAATTATGGCAGGCTTGCCTAGGCCGACTTATCTTTCTAGGTACTAATTAATTCATATTAATTATATTTCTGCAACCGACATCTTGTCTAGGGTTTCCTTCATTTCTTTGCTTCCTTCCGGAACATTCTAATCTTGTCAAAGGTCACAATAGAGGTTCATACCTCCCGAAGCTACCA
>SNQJ01S0014535.1:0-17313 GCA_010110895.2 Picea sitchensis | reverse complement strand
GAGGAAAAAAAAAATTCACCTTTTTTTTTATTTTTTTTTTAATTTGAGTTTTGAATATATATTTTTAAATGTTTTTATTTTTTCATTAAAAAAAAATTTGCCAAGATTTTCTCCTTTTTATTTATTTATTTTTTAATATAAATTTATAAAAAAATAAAAATAAAAATAAAAATTGTAAATAAATTTTCAAGTGTTCATTTGGGGTCCAATTTTGGGTCGTTTATTTGCATATGAATCTGTTGTCAAGTTCACAATTTCAATTAGGTAGTAAAAAACTATAATTTTAACATTTAGAAAAAATATTTTGCTTTATGTAACATCATTTTTTTTATTTAGGTATTAATTTTAAGGTTTTTCTGAACTACTGTATGAGTTTTGAAGGCCATGCTTGAAAAATGTTGTAATTTTGACCCCGTTTGAAAAAATGGTGCTACTGATAGCACCACTTTTTGAATTGGGGGTTGATTTTCACGTTAAAATATGGGTTTTAAGGGTTAGAGTTCTCATTCTGAGGGCACAGTTCTCGTTAAGTTGGTAAAATTGTTACTTGTTCACTTTTGTCTTTGTACAAAAGATAGGAGTCTTGGTCCAAAGGGGAGCTTAGCCT
This sequence comes from Picea sitchensis, assembly GCA_010110895.2. NCBI lineage: Eukaryota > Viridiplantae > Streptophyta > Pinopsida > Pinales > Pinaceae > Picea > Picea sitchensis. The sequence goes on along the minus strand of SNQJ01S0014535.1, from coordinate 16,706 downwards.
GTCCGCACGGTAAGATTTCTCACAACAGTTGCAATCCTATCTAACTTTCCAGCTCATCCATACCTTTTCCTATGATCCTTTGGGTCGTTATAATACTCAATTACAAAATATTCCTGAAGATACACTCAGATTCGCTACATGTGGTCTTCTTCTTGATTCCTTGCGCGCAATACAAAACTAGGTTGGCACGCCTGATATTCCTTTGGTTGGCACTGATGTTGATCCTTCCTTGTGTGCACAATATATCTTCATGGATGTGAGCGCAGTATTGATTTGTGGCACACACACACAACCTCCCCAAAACCTTGGGTGCCAACACATTATATGTGTTGATTTTCTCCAGTTAGCAGCATCGGGCAGACATTCTCCCAGATCGGTCACACTGATTTGACCAAGGGAAGATGATACATTCACTCACAGGGCCATGTTGATTTGGCCAGTGGTGAATGGTCTAAGCGTAGCCTCTCTCCTATTTGTCATGTTGATTTGACTAGGAGTGATAGAGACTCGAGATGCTCTCACATTGCTTGCTCCAGGATGGAGTGATTTAATTTTATATGGTAGGTTTAACTTGTTTACAAGTCTAGTCTAATGTTGAAGATGTAGGCTCAAGAGACCTCTTGTGATGAGGGGCTTCTCAGTGGGTTTACTCAACATTAGAGTCCTATATTAATTAGATGTGCATGTGAGGAGAAGGTAAATCAACATGGCTCATGGACAACTTTTCTAGCAAGAAGAAATACCAAGAAGAAGTACAAGTCGGCCCTACAAGTGAAAAAGAAGCATTGAAGAAGCCCCTAGAAGAATTATTGTGGACAAAAGAAGAAGTCGACCCCACAAGTAAAAGTAAGGTGACTTGTTTAGTATAAATAAGGCGCCTTGGTTCTCATATGTTCATCATCACTTCACAACTTCTCTTCTCTCATAAAGTTCGTTTTTCAAGAAGGGGAGGCACAATTTTAGCAAGGAGCATCTTTGGCAAGGGTTTTCTATCTTTTGTTGGATGCACTATCTTGTCTAGGTTATCTTTCTTTCAAGGGCGCACTTATCCAAGTGCTAGGGGTTCTTCATATTGATAATATACTTGTAATCTTGGATTGATTTCTTCTAGAGAAAAGTTGTTGGTTTTTCTCCCAAGGTTGGGTTTCCCAAGATAAAATCAGTGTCTATTGTGCATGGCTAGCTTTCTATGATTCTATTGTTTTTGCTGTATAGTTTTTGGTTGAAATTTTCAATGTGTAATTATTTTATGATAACAGTGGTATTAAAATTATGTTTGAAATCGTAAGGAAGTAATTATCAGATCTGAAAATTGTTAAATTCAATAATATGTTTTTACTAAGGAGGGTTTTATGGTTCTCCATATATTTGCCTCAAACTAGAATTGATGGAAGCAATCTTTGCCTTACAAAATCCAAAAAAGATGAACCTTGACAAGGACCCTCTAGTTGAAGATAACAACCTTAGGGTAAGAGGTATGCCATACTTTGAGTATCATATAAAGGTAAGTATGTCTAACATAAACATTCTAAATCTAAGTGGAAAAGCTCGTTTATAGTAAAACCATAAAGAAGTCAATGCAATTGAAATAAGGGTAAATGCAAGAAATTAGTGAGAAACTTTATAATCGTAGATCACCACCATTGCCCTAGGTACAATCTAGGTAACCAAAGGATTGACAGGCCAATCAGAGGTTATAAAAGGAGGCCTTGAGCACCTCAAGTGAGCTTATGACATGCAACAAGCACCAGTATTACAACATGTCAATTTACAAATAAATGAGGCACCAATATTATATGAACACAAAGTTCAAGCACCCCTATGGCCACTTTCTCATCAATACCAAACCATCACTAGTCTATTGTACAATTATTGCAAGATATCTATTGCAAAAGAAAGAATCACTTATTCTATGAACGGTTTGGGGCTCTCATTGTTATTTTTCACAAATTTAAGATGCTAGAAGGCTTCTGGACGGTTTTGGAATTCTTCATCACTTATGGAGTGTAGGTGACGCCATTTTGTTTTGTTTTCAAATTGATTTGGTCCCTTGAGAAATCCATTGTGATTCCTAAAGCTAGAGGATTCATCGCTTATCTCTAATTTATCCCCCAAAACATGTTTTTGTCAAGGAAATAACTAGCAAACTTATGTGTATATGAGTTTATGCAAGTATACCCATTGAATGTTGAGTTTAATGTTTCATGTTTCTACCTCAAGGTAGTAAAAGAGGGAAAGTTGTTATGAAAGCATGTTACAAAGCCAAGAGTATTCTACGATGGAGAGATCGTGATCTAACCCAATGCTATTACAAATATAGAATGAAATACCAATCAATCCTACATAAGAGACTTGTAAGCAATTAAACCTAATCTAAATCCATGTGACCACATATTTTCCTTTATGCTTCTCATGTCTTTAGTGTTTCTCTTAACACACCACTATGGATCAGAGTATTGAAGATAAACTCATCAAGAGTAGACTTCTTTATTTCTTTAACCAAAATCTATACTCTTTTGGCAAACCCTTTCTCACAAAGAATACAAACCACTCATCAGGGGAAATTTGAGATCTAAAATGGGTCTCCTAAGGAAAATAATAAAACAAGAGTTATGAATTTTCAAAGAACAAAAAAAAACCTTCATTTTTTAATCATATTTTCAACTTATCTCCTTATAGGTTTACTCAAGTTTGAAGTGTTGGATGCAAAATTAATCCAACGAGTACCCACCTTGCATATTTTTTATAGACTCGGTGAGATAAACTAGAAATATATCACTGTGAGTCTATCAAAAGTATGCAAAGTAGGTACTAGCTGGATGATTTTTGATAGACTCAATGAGATAAACTAGAAATATATCATTGTGAATCTAACAAAAGTATGCAAAGTGGGCACTAGTTGGATGCAAAATTTAATCATGCATCCAGGGAGTGCCTACACTTGAAATTTGAGTAAACCTATAAGAAGATAAGTCAAAAATACGATAAAAAAAAGTTTTCTTCATTTCCCTCCAAAATTATTTACCCTTATGGTTGACATCATCATCTTGAATCTTATTGGTTCTTTCAAAGTTGATTTTGATAGTATATTTTTTTATTTGAGACCCATTTTTTACCTCAAAATTCCCTTAATGATTCTAAAATCCCTTTGATCTAGTTCACATTTGAGTCATAACGATCTAATCAACAAAACAACAATCCTTGTATCTCCACATGCCTTAACGAGTCTTTTGAATGTGTGCCAGGCACATAAAGAATGACATACAAAAGTCCCCTTTTCTTTCCCTACCATTTCCATTTTTAATTTTTTTGAGTTAGTTTAGATGTAACTTAGGACATACTTATGTCCCAAAAGATAAGTCTCGTAAGGTCCCAAGTTAAGTCCCAAGCACTAAAACTAATAATTAGTATAGAGTATAGGGGTAAATAAATAATTCATAAGTATTTAATTAATGATGATTACTACTCACAAAGACCCACTTTAGTTTATTGAAAAATTGATAAAGAATTCACTTTGTTTTAACAATGTGTTTTAATGGTTGAAATAATTGATGAGAAACTTATGCTTTTTTATTTTCATGGTTAAAGAGTTATGAATAACACTAGTATTACAAATAGTTTGAAATTGAAACTTAATGTTTACATAATAAGTCATTTTAAGAGAGAGTATTTCTTACCCTTCACTTTATTATGAAGTTACATATTATTTAGAAATCTATTTTTAAGGTCATGATCAAGCCAGACACCAAATTGGTGTATGAGACCCCATTGTTTAGCAATTAATATATAAATAATTCATAATTAGTTAGTACAAGGTTTATTAAGAGTTATATTAAATAATTAGGAGTTATATGATTATAAGGGTTAAGATTTATATTAATATGGAGTTAGATGTTATATTAAAAGTTACAAGGGTCATTGGTGTTATTAAGATGAAAACCACAAGGGTTATTAGTGAGGAAGTATAAAAGGTTTTAGAGGTTAGGGGTTATGTTATAAGCGAAGTGGTTAGAGATTAAGGTTAAAGGTCAGTGGTTGGGGATTCATAGTTAATAAGTAAGTAGGTTAGCAGTTATTGATCAATGGTTAATAAGTAAGTAGGTTAGCAGTTATTGATCAATGGTTAATAAGTAAGTAGGTTAGCAGTTATTGATCAATGATTAATGGTTAACGTGTTAGAAGTTTGAGGTTAGCAACTAGGGGATTAATGGTTATCCTACCGGCCAATGAGTTAGGTGTTTGTGATTAGGGTTTTAAGTTAAGAGTTAGAAAAGGTGTTAAAGATGAGTGGTTAGTCATCAGAAATAAGAGTTAATGGATTAATTATTAATTTATTCGTTGATTAGAGGTTAGTAAAATATTATTACTTATTAGAGTTAGGGAATTAATCAATGAGTAATTAGAAATTAAAATTAAGAACCAGTCGGTCACTGGATAGGGGTTAGTAGTAATGGGTTACGAATTAGGCGGTTACACATTAATAGTTAAAGTTTGGGGTTTGTGAGTTAATGGGTTAGTCGTACGAATTTATCTTGCATGCTGGACTTGGTTCGACTTGGTTGTATTATATGGGATCACGTTTCAGCCATTTCTATGTACATTTCTGTTCCGACCCAATACTAGATGCTGATTTTACCCATGGTAGCTGATTCATCAACTCTCATAGACCCACGGATTCATGACCAAAAAGGGCCTATATAATCGATTAGCTATTTTGATGGAAATGAAACAAAAATTATCATAGCCTCTTTTGCTAAGACAACCAAAGCCTAAAGCATCGAATAAGTCAGGAGAAGCAGGAGTGACCTTAACATAAAATGAGCACGTAATTATATTCAGTTAGAAGTTTCGAAGTTTAGCTTCCACATTAATTTCTTTTGCAATCTACTCCGATTTGAATGGATTTGCAGTTTGATTTAATTGCAAATGCTCAAGAAGAGTAAACTGCATTCTGGGTGGTTTATGTTCCTTTTGTTTCAGAGNTTAGAAGTTTCGAAGTTTAGCTTCCACATTAATTTCTTTTGCAATCTACTCCGATTTGAATGGATTTGCAGTTTGATTTAATTGCAAATGCTCAAGAAGAGTAAACTGCATTCTGGGTGGTTTATGTTCCTTTTGTTTCAGAGGTGCAACCTGTGTGGCACATTCAACCATTGAACAGACAGCTGATCAAACTCAGACAGCTGATCAAACTAACAAAGGTATTGTCTTTGTCAACCTTGTAAAGAAATGTTGTGTAATCTGTTTGGAGATTCGGTTTGTCTGACATTAACCATTAACCATCGAAGTAAGTGTGAGTATGTTGGCCATCTTGTATTGGAAACATTAAGCACCATATAGTGAGTCAATCATCTGATGCATCCTGTCCATTCAATATATACTATTCACTGTTCCATATATACTATTTACTAGATCAGAGAGTATTATTCATCATTCAATATATACTATTCACCATTAATTGGATAGGATGAAAAAACAGTGAGCCAATAATTAGCTCATTGCATGGTGCTCAATATTTCCCGTCCCATCTTGCACTAGCCATTATATTCCGGAAATTATGATTTGCTTTAAGATGGGTCAATTGCGATCAGTAAATCATAAATGTAGGCTACGTGCACTTGAATATATAACGAAAATTTGGTTCATTTCGACAAAAATCATTGTGAATTAACAAAACGCTGTATTACTGCACATCACCGAATCACTAGTCAAGATTGCTATTTCGAGTGGATTGGTCTACCGATTGCAAGTAGCCCAAGATACCATCCTAGTTAAAAATAATACAAAGCATGCAAGCTACACAAAACCCTTAAAGAACTTGATGCTGCTAAGAAAATCAAACAAGAAAGAGAGACGGAAATGTCTAACACCATTTAACGAACAAGTTAGATGCCCTTAAAGAACTTGATGCTACTAAGAAAATCAAACAAGAAAGAGAGACGGAAATGTCAACACCATTTAACGAACAAGTTAGATGTTGTGAATATAAAGCAATTAAGGTTKGAACACCAATGTGAAAGATAACGCAATTAAGCTACTCAAAAGTTATATGACAGCAGCAATAGAAGAGAAACTCACAATACTTTTTCACTTAAGTAATAATGTAGAACAGCTCTTGTGGAACTCTTTTGGTTCTTATAATCTAATGCTTTTAYTGGAAACATGATGTCAATCATGATCTCAGAGTAAGACTCTCATTTGTATCATAAAACTATTTAGGAAGACTGCTAACCACACTGAGCTTGCATGACAAAATTAGGCCAACACCTTTTTACAAGAAGGCAGAAGGATAAATTAAACAAGGAGAGACRACAACAAAATCTCCCTGAAAGCAAGAACGAAAAGACTGTCGGATTCAACCACCCACTTTTCTTGTTTGTATTGACAACACCAGTCCAAAATCTTATACACATAGTGCTTGAATATGTAGTGTACACTCTATACATTCAACAAGATGGAAGGCAATYTCAGAAGCAGCAAGCATCCCAGGAACATAGGAAACATATTCTTAYATCATCGAATAGACTAAGGAATTGCAGCCTTAAGACTTCGAGTAAGGGTCTCAAGATTCTTGAGTCCTTCTTCCGGTGACTTTGCTTCTGCAAGCAACTTCACCATTGCACTGCCCACAATTGCTCCATCTGCTCCCCATTGTGCAATCTGTAACAGCATATAAACAAAGGCAAGCATCAACTCAAAAGCCTCCGCTTATCATGTTTATTAGTATTTAGTTTGGTTCCCACTGATGGTGCTCCCCTATAATGTCTCGAAGTAATATGATTATTCTTACAGACTATTTTTTCGCACACTATTCCAGAATAAATATTTGTAAACATATTTTCTATGGTATACTAATAAATTGTATATGGACTGGGTTTCTTCTTTTCCAAAAGAAATTCCTTGCAGTTCACTAAATAGATGTCACCTATCTCTTTTGTTGGAAAACTTAGAAATTGGATGGAAGTATAATCAGCAAATGAATTTAAACCTGCTTTGCGCAGGTATGTATCCCCAGCCCTGGGGAATACAAACCAACACCACTGAGGATGCACCTCTGTGCCTCGACAGAAAGCCAGTGACCTCCAAACAAGGGGCATCCCTATTAAAACGCTTCAAAAAGAGGAAGAAAAAAATCAAATTTACCAAAAAAAAAAGATGGGACCCTCAAAAAACCCCTAGTGCATTCTATCCAACCCATTCAAACAATTAAAACAGAACCCATTTCAATTTTTTTACTAGATTATATTTTATCAACCAATTTCAAGTTTGGACGGCAGCATGTGTTTTCTTTGCAGGTTGGGACATCTGGGCTTTTGTCCATAGTTGGTTTTAGCAGTAAGCAGGCAGTTTCATCAGGAGAAGACTTTGGGCAGTTTTAACAGTTTTAACACTTTGCCATTTATGGTCTTCAAAAACACCAATATTTAGCAACGTGTTCAAGCTGTGTGCTATAGCTAATAGCTACTACTTTGCAATGTTATGTTAATAATTTGATAGCTTCTTACAATAACTTCTATAAATGGTTACTTTCTATTATGATTACATCCATATTTCTTGGAGTGCAAACTAAGGCATGCGCTTTGCTTTGTAGGTTCACAAGTTGCAGGGCTGTAACACACTCTAAATCCTACTAACCTGTTACGAATTGTCTACAATCAATATAAATATAACTTAAAATGAGAAATCAATGAAGTCACAACTTTGCTAATATACAATGAATCAAAGCCTAGAATTTATGGTCTTAATGCATTTATGAAAACAAACCTGCGCCACATGCTCTGGCTTGGAGATACCAAATCCAACAGCCACTGGTTTAGTTGTAGCCTGTAACACAGGATTAATCATCAAAACAAAAAAATTGGCAGTCCATGACAAATCTTAAGCAACATTCTCCATTTCTTTAATTTTAGACATCATATGACTTAGTCAAACATATATATGTTTACATCCTAACCGTAACAACAAGTATTCATAAGTTCTGAACATTTAAAATATCACATTATTGTTCAACCCAAGACAATTCAAGGAAAATAGAGCGATAAGGTCAAAACCAAGTCAAATTTCTGCTATGGTAAAGTCAACGAATATGTTTTTTCTACAAAATTTTCATTTATAAATATATAATCCAAAAAGAGTAGGCAGGCACAGTTGGCATACGTTAACCAAAAACAAGAAGCCAGACATTGGGAGATTTAAATGCCATAGATGATAAAGGCGTTCCAGTTGGGATAGTGCAATTAACTCACTTACTGTTACAAACACATACCTCAAAGATAATCAAGATAAATCATAGAAATAAAAAAAGAACAAAGAATTTATACCTCACTAGATGGGAATTAAATCAACGCATATCTGTGATATTCCAACAGAAGGTCTTTTGAAACCTCTTTGAAACTTGAAATGGTAATGGAGACAGACACCAAGGTCTAGATATTTAGGAATACACTAGTACGGGAGATGTGGAATAGAATCTTTTTATCAATTGGAGTCAATGATCCATTGAGATTGATATGTTTTTATTCGTGGACATAGGTACGAGTTTCAGAAACTGGTATGCCATGGAATCGTAAGCCCCCACAAAATTTTGGAAACGCAGTACTCAAAAATTTCAAAAATAGTTTTTTTTGTAAATAGTACATAATTTTACAAATTTTAATAAAATGATCAAGAAAATTAGAATTATTTTTAACTTAATTCGTCATTTTTTTGTGTCATTATGCATTTGTGTGCTTGCTGCAGGTCCTATGCCCCTTTTAAGTGCTTTTGTGGGCCCAAAATGCAACCTGTTTGGGACGAAACGTTTCAGAAACACTGGCCAGTGTTTCAGGGTACGTTTCCAAATCACTAAACTTCCCCGAAACATTTTGGCCCTTTTCGAAATGTGTTTCAACATTTCCATGCATTTCCGGCCTAGAAACATGGGGGGAATTGTTCCCTGCAAGCTAGAGCCATATGCTAGGTATTTGGTCTACTAAATTATATAAACTACTAACATTTAACACAACTATAATAATGCTCACTTAACAGTAACATGACGTTCATGACACTTTATTAAACATGAGTCCTAATATTATTGGACTCTTAATAATCCAACATTCCCGCTTGACACGAAAATATATTTCTCAAATTTTTATCTCCCCTAAATACAAAAGCTCAAAATTTTTACAAAGAATAGACTCAACAATTAAAAGATGACTACAAAATTTGAAGACCACATATGGGGCTACCACAATCCACTGAGGCACCTGGATAACCAGTGACAGTACTCGCTGCTTCTCCAGTTTGGTACCCCAGTTATGTGTTGTGTCTTCAGCATCTCTTCACCTCCAGATCCAGGTCTCTTCGTCAATGCTTTATCAAACTGTCTTCTCCCTCATTTGGAAGGTAGAATTCCAGCAAACCCACCTAGACAATCTTTCAACTATATTAGATTGACATCACCTTCATGTATCCTTGCATTGAAGGCAGCACTGAGTTTGATTCATGTTGACAATCAATCAAAGAATTCCACCTTTTGTACCCTCTTCCTAGATACTTACCTAGGTTGATAATTAAAACAGGTAATCTTTATTAGTTTCAACATCATCCTCTTTGCCATTTTAATCTTCATCCTCTGAATTCCAAGCAAAACTGTGACTCTTCCTCTTCTTTGTAGTAACATTACCCTTAAGCACATCACTACTTGAATTTTGCGATCCCATGCTCCATGCCTCCTTAGTCACAATATAGGGAAATTCATCCTTTCTTATTGTTGCCTTCACCTTTGCCTAAACAATTTACCTAATTTGCCTTTGTTGTGGAAGGATTTATCTTCAATATCTTACTCATCATCTTCATGATTCTTATTTCCCAAAAGAGTAGAAATCACGGTTGTTACACCTCAGATTCTCTGCAGTGTACCCTACATTTTTTCACAAGATGTGACCACTTTGATGAGCCCAATGTGTGATGATCTCTTTGTATGTGGCCATGATGGGATGATTGATGTACAAGTGTTGGTTAGTTGGCTTCCTAGATCCCCTTAGGTGGACGGTCATGGCATGTCCTTTTAGTCCCCATTCTCAGGGTGCTTGTTTTTATTCTATGTTGCACGAGGACTTGGCCCCCCAAAAAAAAATCCGCCTACCAGCTGTTTCTGTGTTTCGGGGACTTGGGGACCCTTAAGAAACTTACCCAAATTGTTGGGGACTCCATTGAGGACTTGCTAGCCATCCCCAAGACGTTCCAAGCATATTTCAGGGACGTTCCGGACAGATTTCAAGAATTTTCTGGCCAGATTTTGGGGATATTGCGAGCATATATCTTCAGTTTTGACAATCATGGAAATTCATGATAGGACAATATGATCATTTTTCCCATTCATTATTTTTGTATTGCACTGAATCTAAATCTATTGTAAAAGTTGCACTCAAAACATGGGTTTTGTATGATGGATTTCGATTTGGGTTTCTGGTGATTTAAATATTGTATTTTCCGCAACAACATTACAACAAGCAAAGTTGCCATGTCAAAAAAACATGAAATGCAACATTTCAAAGGGATGATCCTTGTGGTTATTGCTCTTGTTCTTCTCATTTTTCTGGTCATCTTAGCTTCTACATATTGTACATGAGTTTCCAAGAGTCATTCAAGTCTAGTGCTTCCACCATCCCAACCTCAAGCATTGTGAAAACAATCAAATAGTATGTTTGAATAAATTTCTATTCAATCACCTTCTTAATCTGAAATATGAGTCTAATCTCTTTATAGAACCAAAGTGTTTTATAGTGGTTTTCAACACAACTATAAAAATTTGCAAAACCTATTGAGAAGGGAATGTCTTTTATGTTTTAACATAATCATCATTAACAAGAAACACGAGGAAGAAAAATGCTATATAAATGATTATCACTTAAGTTTCCTAAAGATAAACTGCATTTTGCTCATGTCTAATAGCCAATAATGGAATGTCACTCGGCCCTTTTTTAAATTTCTCAAGCTTTTCAGAATTGCCAAGTGTAAGGGTTGTGCATAATACTATATAGTATAGCTTGTTATGCTTACAAGCTTCAAGCAACTACAAATGTTTATGGTGAATTCTAGAATATTAATATTTTTTAATATATATATATATATATATATTATTGACGCCTCCAACCCATTGTACCCTAAAAAATTTGGGGGTGCGCTCTAGCTGTCACGGGGACACGTCCCCATGTCCCCGTCATTCCCCTGTCTCGAAAAACAATGCAACATAGGTTTTATTGCTCCATCCAACTATCCCTTGGAGGTGGTAACTCCCTCCAAGTCGAGCATTTATGCCCTAGGAAGGTATGTGGGCATTCTGAGGTGGATCTACTAGGATACATGATTTACGGGGCCCTAACTACTCATTTATTTTATTTGCTATGTAAAGGTGATTGCACTTTGTAAGGGTTGTCACATGGTCACACCCATGGTACCTATTTTACCCCACATGGACCCTCTCTTTCTTATGTATGTACCACACTTCAGTCATGGGCCCTTGGAGATGATTCTACACATGATTGTCCAGTTTCACATTTCATAAGACAGTCTCGCAACTTTCGAGGCATATCACATTTTTCAAGGCATTGGTCACACTATTTGAGGCACAAACAGGCTATTTGCATCCACATGGACACCCTCTACATATTCCATGTGAAAGATGCTAGAACACTCCCTTGTTTTGGCACATTTTGGAGGTGTTTTCACTTATTAAAGAGGGTCGACCCTCACATGGGGCACTTCATGATGACGTTGGGGTTTTATTTGAGCCAACTTGATGATGTCGTCCACTTTTAGAGGGCTTATTTGGACTTTTGGAGAGGTTGTTCCCTACTTTAAGGGTGAACATTGAAGCTAGGATTTCCAAGGATCGTTCCTTGCCATGTTTTAAGGCCTCCCAAGTCACTTTTGAATGGAACGTTGCACCCTAAGGGAAAATCGACCCCCTTAGAGGGTTGACGTCGCCCTTTTTCTGAGGGTTTCAAGCATGTAAAGTATCATTTAATTGTAATTTGACTTAGTCTCCAAGTTATGTGGATGACAAGTCACTTTATTTTCTTAACCTAGATTTAGGAAATAAAGAATGGGAAGGAGTTGTGAGCTTCATCTATAAATATAGGCCCTCTCATTCCAAATTGTTGTGAATTGTTGGAGATCATTTTAAGCCATTAATAGAATATTTTTTACTCGTTGTTTCTTGGTGTCAATTCTTGGAGCTCTTTCTTTCTTGGTTATTCTTCTTGGTACTTCAAAGACTATTGTGAATATGCAAGTTTCTACTAAAGACAGCAAGATCAATCCATTGAATAGTTACTCAACTACTTGGAAGGAGGACGTCTAGGGTTTGTATCTCTTCCATCTTCCTTAAAACGATTTGGTAAGTGCTTATCTCTTATCTTGATTAGTTTTATACTCATTGGCAAGGGTTTTAAGTATTCTTTCAAATATTTTGTTGATCTTATTGGTGAAGGTTATTCTCTCGAGGAAACCCTTCTTGTAAGGCCTTGGTTTCCATGGTTTGTCTTGATTAGACAAGGACTACTAGCCTTGAGGCACTAGTCTCCCACTCTAATCCATAAACATTGAATAACCAATTCTTATAGGGACATACTTCTTGACCCCATAAGCCCTAAGTGGAGACAAGGCACTAAGCTCAACTCCAACAACCAACCACAAAAACCCTAAAATTCAAATTATTTTCTTTGATGTCATATAAAATATAAAAATACAAAAAAATATAAAGGATATACCATAAAAAAAAATATGTATTCATTATCTAGTGTAAAGTTAACAGTTTATTTTCATTTTCTAGACAATTTTGTCCAAGGGTTTACAGTAAATTGTTGATCTTTAACTCTAATAGGGAAAACTAGCCCCACACATTTGTGCTTAAGGTTTTATCTAACATTTTGTGATCTGATTTAAGAGGTTTATCAATTTTGGAAATTAAATTGCAGCCAAGAAAATTGGAATTGGTCAAACCCTAAAGCTAGGGTTTAACACTAAAAGGTGAATTATAACCCTACCTTGGCTATATTTTCACTTGTGGATTGTTTATAAAGGATATCTAACACTTTCTAATGGTGAAATTTGTCTCCTAGGTGCTTCATAGTTATTTTACATTTTGGAGATTTTTGGTTAAACCCGAGAAGGATTCACCAACTCTCTATGCAAGTCTGAGCTAATTGCATGGTTATTATTCATTTACACTTGCAATCATTCATTGCTGAGTTGTTTTTACATAGTTTATTCATTGCCTAGCCAAAGTACCCAAGGTTTATCATTACAAGTACTTTTAGGCACTCCTGGGGTGCTTTTCCTCACCCAAAATCTGCATTTTCTGCATTATTTATCATATATCGGATTCTAGAATTTGTGGATAGTAGCAAGCTTGTCCAATTTACAGCATATAATCAAAGATGTAACTCAAGTATATCATTTGTTCTTGGTTTATCTGATTATATCTCACTCTTGTGCGGTAAAAGATACTTTTTTCTTCATCCAAAGAGTGACATCATAATGCTGATTTATATTTCTGCTTTAGCATATTTATTTCAGATCTCAGCACCTAGTTAATTAGTTCCTAACCCTCTTTATATTGTGGTAGTTATTGCTCTAGTTCTTAGTTGAATATTCTTAAGGCAATTGGCTATGCCATTGGCACTAGCCTATCTAACCATATATTGAGGTGTGTATTTTGACGTGAACTGTATCGTAAGCTACCATGAGGTATTGTACAACTTTGTTTCCATGGATTGGGATATCCCACGTGGCTTCAAGGAGCTGCCTAAATTGAAGAAGAAACTCTACTGAGGTGACATTGGTGTGTTTCCCATGTTGTGCTTATCCCCATTAGCACCTCTACAAAGGCTACTAGTTTGGGCGATAACATTTTTTGGCACCATTGCCAAGGATGAATTTGTGAATGTATTTTCCAGACACATCTTTGTTGGTTTACTTCTTGGCTCTTGACGACATAATCCCACCAGGTTGTTGGATAAGTTCTTTGAATTTGTATCTTGATGAGATTATTGTTATTGCTAACCTAATTATCTCATCGGGTGACTCCACCGAATCCAAATACAACAAAAAGGTACTCTACAAGAAGGAATGCCCAAGGTATATCTCGTCATGTTCCTGAACCAAAACTTATTTATCATAGAAGGAAGCATAGGCTCAAGGCGAGGGAAGTAAATAATCGTTTAGGCTTTGAATCTTTATTTGATATAAGAAGATTACTTGTTGATTCAAGTCCTCTAACTCAAAATCATATGGTTGCTTTGTGGTTGACAGATGCCTTCAAACCATTTGATTTCTCTAGCATTGCAAGTCATCCTTAGGATTTTCCATCTTCTTTGGAGAAATCGCCTACATTCCATGGTGATAATGCTATTGGTGCAAAAGAGAATTGGGACGCATTCATTGAGCATATCACTACTTTGGGAGCTTGTCATCTAGATGTTTTATATGAATGTTTTTCTTTGTCATTAAAAAAGGATGCTAGGAAGTGGTTTTTATCATTACCTATTTTGTTTGAATGCTTTGACTAACATTAAGAGAAATGAGAATGAAACTATTGATGAGTTTAACTACAGATTTGACAACATTGTGCAAGATATTTCTCAGACTCATCAAATATGCACCTAAAGGTGAGGAAATAGCTAGCAAATCTAGTGTTTGCAATCTTAAGTAGCTACAACCTAGAGTGAGTGTAATAGAAGTAATTGACCCTTGTATGCCCAATGACAAATTTGATGAGTTGCTTCCTCTCTTGTACAAGTCATTAATCCATCCACATTCTTTATGCTTGACAATATCATGCATCAAAAGGTTCAAGGTGTGCACTAAACACCTAGACCAAAAGATGTGTGGATGAACTTGCTCAATGATTTTACCAACTCCCTTACAATTCGTTGCATTATTAGCGATTATTTGAATCACATTATAAGGACCAACATCATTAATGATTTTCAATAGGAGCTCTGAAATGTTTTGGTCAAATGCAATGATTGAGGAGGATTCATGCACTGCAAGAAACACTGCACCAGTAGCAGAAACACCAAGAATATTGAACAAATGTTGGTTTCTAACATTTGTCCAATCGTCGGATACAATGGATACAAAGTTCGTCCAATCATCTATAAACCATGTTAGATCTCTTTAAATTTTTTCTCTCTCCCTGTCTAGTAACACAGTTCTAACTTTCTCATAGTTGGGGATCTTGTATCCTTTGGGAGCTTCGTTGATGGCCTTAACAAGATCATGCCAATAAGGGGAGCGAAGCACATTGAATGTGATACCACAAGCATAGAGAAACCACACCACTTTCGCATCCACCTCATCCCTACCTCCAATATCAAGGAAATCTGCTATTCTTCTTCTAGATCCAAATGTTCCAAAACCATGAGGAGATGGAGATCTATTGCCACCAAATTTAGATGACGCATCGGAATGAAGATTTTGTTTTTTACCACGCTTTCTTTGTGCAGCTTCCTCTTTCTTTATGTATTTTTGTCTCTCTTCCTTGAATATCTTAGGGAAAATTGAGATCCCAATGGCCCCCTTAGTATCATCACTCTCCATTACACCACAAATATGCCTCCTCACATGGGCATTATGAACCAGTATAAGGTTTTCCTTGATGACATACAAATCTAGTGGTTCCACTACCTCTCCCCCCTTCAAGTTTGGTCACAAATTTCCACAAGGGTGTCAATGAAGTGTTGCCACCTTCATTGCCCTCTTCATCCTCTTCAAAGTTCCAACCCTTCCTCATTTTCATATTGTGGGTCACTATGAAAATAACCACTATCCTTTTCTTCCCTTTGATGCCTAATCCCCATCAAGACCGTGAGAATAAAAAATGGAATGATAAACCAAAAGAAGACCATTTTCCTCAAGTTTTAGATGAACAACCTGCAATAAAATGAGGGAAAAGAAGGAATGGAAAAGAGTAAGAGAAGAGGAAAAACCCATAAACCAAAAACCCAAGGAAAGGAGGGAGTTGGGGTTTGGTTCACCTCTTTAGCTTTTGAAAGTTGAGAAAGATGGCTCCCTTTGTTCTCTCCTCCAAGCTCCTCTTTGCTCACTCTTCCAAGCTCTCCTTTGTTCTCTCTCCTCCAAGCTCTCACAAATCTACCCTCAAAAATATGCACTCTCCTTTGCTCTCTCCTCCAAGCTCTCCACTCCAAGCTCAAGCAAACAAAGATGAAAAAATTAGGAAAAGAGAGGGGGAAGTACTCTTTTATTTTCCTCTTGAATTTAGCCTAAACCCTAACCTACCCTAGGTCCCACCTCCACTTAAAAATTAGAAAAAAAAAGGAAAAAATTGATAATTCGTGGGAGCATCCAACCACCTAAGGGAGCACGCGAGGAGAATGAGGTGAGTGCCTGGGGAGTAACTCCCATGCTCTGGGACAGTCCCAGGGAGCTTGATGCTCCCCACAAGGAAGGGAGTGTCCTCAAGGAGCTTGAAGCACGCTCCCAGGGACAGTCCCTGGATGCTCTCGCTCGAAGCGTGATTCTAGCCCTAGCAGTGCGGGGTGGGGGTGCTCCCAGTAACACTATCGATGGATATGTGGAAGTCAATATTGGATCAACCGAGAATCCAAAAATGATAAATATTGGAAAAGGAAAGAAAGGCAATCGAAAATCTTATCAAGGAATTCAGGAATGTATTTTCCTTCTCCTATGATGATTTG
>SNQJ01S0014534.1:242481-255323 GCA_010110895.2 Picea sitchensis | reverse complement strand
TTTTTTATCTATCTCAATACTTTCTAGGTGAAAAATTGGAGGAACAAGCTTGCAAGGAAATTTCAGCGGTTGGTCCAAATTTGGAAATTTGGGTCTGAAAAACCATTTGAAATATTATGGAGCCATTTTGAGGAATCAAATGACACATTTTTTTGTCCAAACCTTACTATGAGGGAATATTATATATTCTACAGACCAATACATTTCCAACAATGCAAGAATCACCAAAATCGAAATTCGTATGCGAAAATTATGCCTCTTGCAAGTTGACCTACCATATTGATCACCATGGTGCGAGTGGCTGCCACATCAGCCTCCATTACTTACACATGTGGGGCTAGCCATATAGTGGATTTTATAAGAACATTCTAGAAGGTCCAAAACCTTATCACAATTGAGGGTTGAGGAAGTCAAAAACCTACCCCTAGATGGTTATCAAGCTATGTTAAATACCAGACCACTAGGAGGAGAAAGGGTTCCATTCTATGTTATAGTATTGTGTTCCATAGCATAGCAAAACAACTAGGAGTGGGAAATTAGAGAGCATAACAGAGGAGGTTGATGTTCTATAGCAACCTAAAAGGCCATAGGTATCAGGTGACTCCATAGAGAGTGCCTTCTCCTTTGTACTTACATCATATTTCATACCAGAAAAAAGAGAGCAGAGCAGCCTCACCTTCTAACTGGGTTTTCTCCCATAAGGGTTTCCAAGATAAAATCTTTGTGTTATTTTGTGGATGGTGTGTGATTGTATTTTATGTTCTCTATTTTCCGCATTTTATCTATTTCATGCATAAGCATCAAATCAATAACTAAATATTTTGGAGTGTAAAGGAATTTAACCTTGATATTGTAGATTTCAGTTTTATTTACCAGATTTTATGTGACAAACTGTTCTAGTGGAATATCCATGGTAGTTTATAGATCACCAAGTTTAGTAAACTATATCATGAGCTTTCATTCCTAGAAAATAGGATCTAACCCCTCCTCAAATGCACTTTTATTCCTTGAAATAAGAATTAGCTCCTAGAAAATAGAATCCCACCCTACAATGGTGGAGAGAAGCACTCCAATCCCTAGAAAAGTGGAATTATCTTAAGATAACTTCATCGAATTTAGGAATGAATCTCAAGTGTTCTCTAGGGGAGAGAAAAATATACATGTGAGGGAAAATGATGCATGTACACCAACAAGATATAGGGATCATTGAAAAAGAAAGTGATAACATAGTTATGGTTAGATTAAAAGACAACTATAGATTGATGAAGAAGAAAAAAATTACGTATGAAGAAGTATAATGAGGGATTAAATGGTTAATGAAGAGGAGAAGAAATGTTAAGAGATTTTAAGAAGATTTGGGGCCAAGGAGTGGTGATGGTTATTGGTGAATATGATGAATGATGGGTTAATTCCAAGAATGGATAAGTTTGTAACCATCTTGTTTGTTAAATTTGTTATATTTTTTTTCAATTTATGGGGCTCTCCTAATGACTTGAGAGGTATAGTGGGGTGTAGGTGCAAGGATTTTGGTGTGATTAAAGCAAATAAAGAGTTTGGTGTTGTGGAAATGTTCGACAATATCAAATTTAGTATTACGATTATGAAGAATATCAAGTATATGTTCTTTGAGGTGAGCTTAGATAGATCTTCCAATTTGGTTGATATAGTATTTACCGCAAGAGTAGAGGATTTGGTCAACACCTTGAGATGAAAGAGGGTTAGATTTATCTTCGATGCTTCTAAAAATTTACTTGAGAGTTTTGTGAGATTTGAAGTAAGTCATGATGTTATTTTTAGCTAAGATTTTAGAAATGTGATTAGTTATTCTATGAATATAAGGGAGAGAATTTCTCCTTAGGAGGAGAGGTAGGGATGGAGTCAAATAATGAAATGGTGGACTAATGGCCATGGGGCCAAATGAAAAAGATGTCATCAATTAATTGAAACCAATATTTAAGTTTAAGATAGAAACTGGTGAGGGATATATATTCAAATTATTCCATAAAAATGTTTTTCAATACAAGGAATAAAACTGAATAAAATTTTATCTCTAAAATTTATTTTTAAAAGGAAATAAAATAATAATAATCTCTATAATTTATCTTTGAAGTTCAATAAAGTAATGGTAAGACAAATTTTAATGAGAATTAGGTTGAATATGAATTTACTTTGAAACAAAGTCCAAGACTTCCTTACCTCTTTAATGTAGTATTAATTAACTTATGGATACTCTCTTTATCTTAAGGCTCGCTCAATCTTTTATATTTAATTATTTTTACTCACAATAATCCTCTTTTGAATTACTTTATTCCCTCTTTTTTATTTCCTTCCCATTATTTAATTAAAACCTTTTATAAAAAAAAATTCTAATTATGATATTTATTGAATATTCTAATTAATTAATTAACTATTTAGTGAATTCCACATTTTGACCTTTGATCATTCCTATCCTTTGATCTTGGTGACTCAATTCCCCTCTTTTGCATTATTTATGTTATTTTATTAACAGTTAATTCCTGTTTGGTTTCACTAGGACTTTAAGCTTTTTTTTTCGAATCCCTTAATGATGTTGAAATGTGCACGGGAAACATTGAGATATTTCTAAATTTTTATACAATTTTCATATTTAAAAAAATTACCACAATTATGATCAATTGTGAAAATATGCATTCTCAAAACATTACTATATTTTAGATTGAATTTTTCTATTGTATTTAGTCTTCTAGTATAATATGATGATACTGTTTAACATCCACTAAGATCAAATTTGGTCTATTGAACCTTAATAAAGGTAAGGAATTACTTGATTTGCTTTAGAAAAAAAAATGTGCTCGAAAAGTTTTAAGAGAAGTGTTTCTAAATCACCATAGTTTTGTTGAGTTAAAAGTTATGAATGTCAATATTGTAACAAATATTTTAAAAGTATGATATTATGTGGGTGTAAGCAGGACACTATAAGAGAAATTTATTTTCATCTTCAACCATCTTAGTGTCACAAAATGACAAAAAATTTCATCCCACGGCATTCTAGGAATTGTCCAACACTCACTTTCACTATGGAGCTCATGAGAGTTTGTTCTTATTTTAGCAATGTTGATTTTATTCTTTACACTAGTCAAAATAGAGAGATACTTTTGATTTCTATATTAGGATTGATCACCTCCTTATAGTATCTTAATTTTATTTTATGTTCTAATTCTTTATCCCACCATAATTTCTCCTTAAATTTAGATGTAACAATATTTGTATAATATTGTTATTCTGCAGAGTGACCTCTTCCTTTGTTCACCAATGATTTAACCAATACTTGACATCTTTACGTCGGCCTTGCTTGAGCCATAAATGGTTTTAACTAAAGTTTGAAGCAATCTTAGGAAGCCTCTTGTCTTCCATGTGGTTTGTCTTGTTCGTGTACATTAGGTACTTAATCATAGTCGTTCTCTCAATGGAGGAAATACTCACTTCTATGAGGAGGATAGGATAGGGTGTATTTCCTTTAATATTGAGATTATATGTTATAAAATCTTTTTGAATTTGCTCTATCATTTTTCATGATTTTATAGAGATGTTGCAACCCCAAACTTTACAACCATATAAGATAACATGAATGATGAGAGTCTCAAAGAGGAGTTTTTTCTTATCCTATAGCGAAAGGTCCATTGATTTACAACTATYTTCAAGTTCATAACCCTAGTYCCAGTTAATCTTGTGATGAAGATCRATTCCAATATGTTTTTATGAATTCACTTCCTCGAAGTTGTTGTTGTTGTCATACATTCAATTAGAGTAGGCGATCTTTTTGGAATTAATTATCATAATATTCATTTTTTCAGTGTTAATAGACATACCCACACTATAGCATAAATTCTTGAGAATTTTATTTTTTTTAGATCATAGGGACTCCTTGCCATAATAACAATATCATCAATATAAGTTAGAAGGATGACAATTATACTAGCTAGAGTCATGTCAACACAACGTGTTTTTTCCACACAACCCTCTAACTTGTGAATGTATATGCTAGAAAGGGTAGAGGACAAGGGGACAACCTTGCTTATCTCTTGTATTACAATTAATTCCTTCCGACCAACCCGCAATATTCCTAAACTTGACAATAACATTCATGTACAATCTTATCTTAGTATCTCAACTCAAAAGGGACTTTTAGCTCTTCTAATCTATTCCAAAATTTAGTATGAGGCATCGTGTCAAAAAAAATTCTAAAGTCAAGGAAACAACATAAGATTGGTTTTTTTATTGCAACACTTCTTCACAATGATCCCAAGTCTAGCAAGGTGGTTTATAATTGAATGATAGGTACTAAATTTGTTTTGGCCTTTAACTCTTTTCATATGACTTAAGTTAATCTTCTTTTCCAAAATAATTCCATATAATTTGGCTAAAAAGGGACTAATCATAATAGTCATAAAATTAGAGGGATTATTTGTATCCCCACTTTTAAAATGAGGCTTTGAGTACATGGTTTAGAAAATCCTTTCTTGAATACTAAATTGAAGGGTGTGTGGATATGAGGGATGAGCACCCTTCAATTTTTAAGATTTTTGCTTGATATTATAAAACCAAATGCTACCAACTATCACATCAATATTAATGATTAAGAACACGTGTTTCCTCATTAAGAGATTACAAATTCAAATACATGAAGTGTGTAGCTTAACTGTAACCTTAAAAATAAATTATTATTACTTTAATGACTTTGTTTGAATTTATAATATAAACAACACATACAATATCTTCCATACAATATCTTACAATATCTTCCCTTGAAAAACAATTTTAAAGTAGCATTTTTAAATATATCATTTGATTTTTGATGATATCATTCAATATTTTTCCTTGAGCGAAAAAGAGTAGACAACCAACCCTCTCGAGGTCCTGGAGATAAACTATTAATATTATTGTCAACAATTNAAAACAATTTTAAAGTAGCATTTTTAAATATATCATTTGATTTTTGATGATATCATTCAATATTTTTCCTTGAGCGAAAAAGAGTAGACAACCAACCCTCTCGAGGTCCTGGAGATAAACTATTAATATTATTGTCAACAATTAAATAGTGTAGCTTTCTGTTTAGGGTCCACAGGGCACCCTTTCAGTCAAATCAAACATGTAAACCGTGGCACATGAAAATTATAGCTTGTGAAAAGCTTTGAAAAAATTAATACCCATAAAAATTAAACTATTCATTCACAGTTCATTGCATGATATAATCCAACGGCTTTGAAATGATTGTTTGAAGTACTTTTTAAAATTTGTATTTTAGCCTGCAAAATTATTGTCACCAAGCCCTCACACCAGGTTTTCATCATGTTTGTTTCACAAACGGAATGACTAGTAGTTGAGTATTGAATGGCAGTTTCACAGGTAGCACATGCTTTTGTGGATACCATTGTGGTCTACAATTATAAGGATGAACGAATTTTTTTTTTATATTCATTGTGTATACATTGTGTATAGTGATTCTGATTATTGTTCTAGTTTTACGTTTCGTTATAGTTCTTGTTAATTGTAATTCTGGGTCAAGATGGACGCTCCAAGTTATCAGGAAATGTCCTACTATGAAATCATTCAGACGCGCAATGATGAAAAAGGCTGTTTGTATGCCTGGTTTGTATATCATATAACCCTTTCACTAATTTTTTATTTTTTTGGGGGTATCATTCTGGTCCTGTAGATCTGATGTTTGATGTGGAATATGGATTACATTGCAGTATTTTCACCATGTGTTGTTGCTCTTGCTGTTTCAAGACCTGCTATATTATTATTATTATTTATGTGATTTCTTTTTTAGAAACCTGTAGGTATTATTAATAAATTCTCATCTTTATGCAACCGAATCTTAAAAACAAAGTGGAAAAACCAGTGAATTTGTTAATAAATTCTCATCTTTATGTAACTGAATCTTAAAAACAAAGTGGAAAAATCAGTGAATTTGCTGTGTTGTAAGTGTATCCATCCTTTGAATTATCTTTTCATTGTAAAAACTGGTGGGAATTATTAATAAAAATCTCATCTCTATCTGGCCTGTAAACAAAGTGGAAAAATCAGTAAATTTGTTGTGTTGTAAGTATATGATTTGTCAAGAGCTATGTGTTTGTCATCTGCAATTATTATTATTAGTATTTATGTGATTTCTTTTCTTATTTGATGTTGTTTCATTGTAAAAGCTTGTGGGTATTATTAATAAAATTTTCATCTCTATGTCCAGGAAATTTAAAAACAAAGTGGAAAAGTCAATGAATTTGCTGTGTTGTAAGTGTATTTAATCTTAAATACTGAAATCTACAATTTCATTAATCTTCCTTTGAATAGTTGTTTTATTATAAAAACTTGTGGAATCTCAACCACTGAAATTTACAATTTCATCCATCCTTTAAATTGTTGTTTCATTGTAAAAGTTTGTGCTTATTATTAATAAAATTCTCATCTCTATGCTGTCGATTTTCAGAAACAAAGTAGAAAAGTCATTGAATTTGCTGCCTTGTACGTGTATGATTGGTCAAGAGCTATGTGTTTTCCATCTGCTATTATTATTATTTATGTGATTTCTTTTCCTATCTGATGTTGTTTCATTGTTTATGTGATTTATTTTCTTATGTGATGTTGTTTCATTGTAAAAGCTTGTGGGTATTATTGATAAAATTCTCATCTCTATGCCCCAGAATTTTAGAAACAAAGTGGAAAAGTCAATGAATTTGTTGTGTTGTAAGTGTATGTAATCTCAATCACTAAAATCTACAATTCCATTCATCCTCCTTTGAATAGTTGTTTTATTGTAAAATTTTGTGGAATGTCAATCCCTGCAATCTACAATTCCATCCATCCTTTAAATTGTTGTTTCATTGTAAAAGCTTGTGCTTATTATTAATAAAATCCTAATCTCTATGCTGTTGAATGATTGGTCAAGAGCTATGTGTTTTCCATCTGCTATTATTATTATTTATGTGATTTCTTTTCTTATCCGATGTTGTTTCATTGTTTATGTTGTTTCATTCTTAGAAACAAAGTGGAAAATTGAATTTGATGTGTTGTGTGTATGATGGTCAAGAGCTATGGTTTACTTGAGAGACTTTGAACTGGAAAATCTCTTATATTAAAAAAATCTTTTATTTTACTACTTTACTTTATGCTAGTATGTAAAATATGTTACAAATTTGTAGTACATTCAAGTACAAATGAATTCACTACTAATTTCAATTGGGTTTTGTTTTTTAGTATGCAGAATTTATTTCTGTATTCAGAAATGGATTTTAGATAACAAAAAATAGTGATTTTGTGCAAATTTATATCTCTCCATTTTAGTGAAAAAAATCATTTAGTAGAACAGTTAGACAAAACCATTGCAATTTAGCAATAGTGTCATTTCTTACTTCTATTTTTGATTGGAATAAATTTATAAGCTCCACTTTTCATAGAATATTTTGAAGTGTTTTTTTAAATAAAAATTTTATTAAATTAATTTGAAATTTAAATGTTTTATTTTTTCATTTTTTATCATTTTAATTCAGTAAATCAATTAATGGAAAAATCACAATTTTACATTACTTAAATTATGTGTTTGAATGATTCAACACTGTCAAAAACCTTCACAGCACTGAAATCTACAATTACATCCATTTTTTGAATTTCTGTCAAAATTTTAAACAAACTCTTCTAAAAAAATACCCTAATATACTATTTCATTTAGAATTATTGTTTTTATTAATTTGAAAAGTAAAATTTAACCAATATATTTCCAATTCTTTTAAAATTTGATCATAATTTTTTACACAAAACATTTTGTTATTTTTATTTATCAAAATATATAGTAATTTAATTTAAAATATTTAAATATTATATTAGCAAAACATTAATTTTTATATTTATTATTATATTAGAAGTATATAATATTTTATTATTTATTTTTTCATTTAAATAATTTATTTTCTAAAGAAAAAATAATATACATAGAAAAAAAAATTAAAAAGGAAAGATAAATATACTCATACTCCCAAAATTATACGTATTTGATATTAAAACTTTGTAAAAAAATTCAACTTTTTATATTAAAACTTTGTAAAAAAATTCAACGTTTTAATGGTTATTTGTAAAAACAAAAATTAAGCTACATTTATAGATTAAGATATTAATTTATATTTTTGATTTTGTAAAAAAATTATATGACTTAATTTATATCTTATATCTTATGCTGGGTTCACGTTAAATATGACTTGTACTTCGTCGGCCGAGACAGAAGAAATTATATATACAGAGAGAAAAGAGTTAAAAGTTGGTTTGTGCAATAATGTAAAAGTATTTTTCGTTAAGAAGTCATGCATACATTTGACTTCGTAGATATAGCATTGTTGTGTGGTTTTGAAGACGAGGGATCATAAGATAATTATGTTGGACTTTTTCATATGATTTCGGTGCATTGATTTATAAATGGAGAGAATATAATGAGACATTTTTGTTTAGAACTATAAATGTAAGAAAGCTCACAGTTGATACATTTAGAGAATGTAATGAGACATTTTTGTTTAGAATTATAAATGTAAGAAAGTTTAGAGTTAATACATTCTTATTTAATAAAGATAACAAAATTATGGTTTGATGTGTTGTATGTGTATTTTTTTTTGTTGTGTTAATTTTTTTTAAAGGATTGTTTTTCATTTGATAAATTATGTTGTGTGAATATGATTGTAGTTCCGGGCCACATGGCTATTAGAGCAAGCTTACAATGTTGGTAAAAAAAAATGTTAACATATGATATTATTAGGAATGAAAAAGTGATATTTTGATTTTTAGTAAAGATTTATGTCTGTTGTGAATAGATTTTGATGGTGGAGGTTATATTACCAATTAGAAATGGAGAGATATAAATTGGAGTGAGAATTACCAAGAGAATAGGAATAAGTATGTCACCCAAGAGAAGGAATCGACACAAGCAACAAGATTGCAAAATCTTGAGTACACAAAAGTTGAGGAGTCATCATAAATATCCTTTATGCCTAATAAATAGACATTACGAGGACTATAGGAGAGAGAGTACACACAATAACTTACTTATTACATTAGAGAACACATGCATTTATATAAGATTGAGAAACGTTCAACCATTGATCTTGCTCAAATATCAAGGGCTCTCATTCAACCTATCCACTATCACAAGTATCTTATCCTTATATCCTCATCTCCTTGAGCCATGTGCTCAACTGCTCCTTTGACTTGGAGTACATCCCTTATCTCTAACTTAGTCTAATAGGTCATCTTATTGGATTATTGATCCAAGGGATCAAAATTTGCTCAAAAATAAAAGTGCTTGGAATTGCTTCAAATTGGACATGTGTGTAGGTCTCGTCGTTATGAACCCAATGTAACTTGAACGGGCTCAAACGGACAATGTATGAGAAAGATATCATGTTTTGTTCATTTTGTCAAACATGCAAAAATTTTGCTAACTTTACAGTCCGTACAGTGCTAACGTGGCAGTTGGTCGTGTAGTGACATGGTAGGTGAGTTGGAATGTTGACTCAGAAGGTGTTAGCAGACAGGTGGGCGAATCACATCTCGACACGTGTCATCTTAGTGGGTGAATTTAATGGTGCCATGTGGCCCAGTCGTGGGATGCCACGTGGCACCCCTCCAGTGGTTCGTTGTTGTGGTAAAAGTTTGTATGACTCCATAGGAGTCAAACCCGTGACCTCCAGGAATGGAGGAAGAGTTTTGGCAGGAAACAAAGAGATCTGGAAAAACTCTAGAATATCTAGAGATGGAAGATATGAGAAATCAAAGAAATTGGAAACGTGAAGCGTTGAGGAATGTTGTGGCTCCTTTTTGACTAAGTGATGCCACAAACCAGGAATCAGCACAAGCAACAAGATTGAAAAATATTGAGTACAAAAGGGTTGAGGAGTCATCATAAATATCATCTATGCCCAATAAATAGACATTATGAGGACTATACGAGAGATAGAGTACACACAATAACTTACTTATTACATTAGAGAACACATGCATTTATATAAGATTGAGAAACGTTCAACCATTGATCTTGCTCAAATATCAAGGGCTCTCATTCAACCTATCCACTATCACAAGTATCTTATCCTTATATCCTCATCTCCTTGAGCCATGTGCTCAACTGCTCCTTTGACTTGGAGTACATCCCTTATCTCTAACTTAGTCTAATAGGTCATCTTATTGGATTATTGATCCAAGGGATCAAAATTTGCTCAAAAATAAAAGTGCTTGGAATTGCTTCAAATTGGACATGTGTGTAGGTCTCGTCGTTATGAACCCAATGTAACTTGAACGGGCTCAAACGGACAATGTATGAGAAAGATATCATGTTTTGTTCATTTTGTCAAACATGCAAAAATTTTGCTAACTTTACAGTCCGTACAGTGCTAATGTGGCAGTTGGTCGTGTAGTGACATGGTAGGTGAGTTGGAATGTTGACTCAGAAGGTGTTAGCAGACAGGTGGGCGAATCACATCTCGACACGTGTCATCTTAGTGGGTGAATTTAATGGTGCCATGTGGCCCAGTCGTGGGATGCCACGTGGCACCCCTCCAGTGGTTCGTTGTTGTGGTAAAAGTTTGTATGACTCCATAGGAGTCAAACCCGTGACCTCCAGGAATGGAGGAAGAGTTTTGGCAGGAAACAAAGAGATCTGGAAAAACTCTAGAATATCTAGAGATGGAAGATATGAGAAATCAAAGAAATTGGAAACGTGAAGCGTTGAGGAATGTTGTGGCTCCTTTTTGACTAAGTGATGCCACAAACCAGGAATCAGCACAAGCAACAAGATTGAAAAATATTGAGTACAAAAGGGTTGAGGAGTCATCATAAATATCATCTATGCCCAATAAATAGACATTATGAGGACTATACGAGAGATAGAGTACACACAATAACTTACTTATTACATTAGAGAACACATGCATTTATACAAGAATGAGAAAAGTTCAACCATTGATCTTGCTCAAAGATCAAGGGCTCTCATTCAACCTATCCACTATCACAAGTATCTTATCCTTATATCCTCATCTCCTTGATCCATGTGTTCAAATGCTCCGTTGACTTGGAGTACATCCCTTATCTCTAACTTAGTCTAATAGGTCATCTTATTGGATTACTGATCCAAGGGATCAAAATTTGATCAAAAAACAAAGTGCTCGGAATCACTTCAAATTGGACATGTGAGTAGGCCTCATCGTTACGAACCCAACGCAACTTGAGTGAGATCAAACGAACAAAGTATGAGAAAGATATCATGTTTTGTTCATTTTGTCAAACATGCAAATTTTTTGTTGACTTTACAGTCCGTACAGTGTTGACGTGGCAGCTGGTCATACACTGACATGGAAGGTGAGTTGGAATGCTAACTAAGAAGTGTTGGCAGACAGGTGGGCGAATCACATCTCGACACGTGTCATCTTAGTGGGTGAATGTAATGGTGCCACGTGGCCCAGTCGTGGGTTGTCACGTGGCACCCCTCCAGTGGTTGGTTGTTGTGGTAAAAGTTTGTATGAATCCATAGGAGTCGAACCCATGACCTCTAGGCATGGGGGAATATTTTTGGCATGGTCAGGCTACCAACCCATCCACGGTAGTACTTAACTTCTATAGTCTAAACTTTATATTTGAATTGGAATGAACGTTCATTTGGTGGATTAAAGGGTTGGGGCCTAGCCCCAACCACCCCACGACACACATACCATAAGCCCTAACCATATGTCCATAACATTTCCCTTTGGTGCACCCTCCGTTACATTAGTTATAGCCCTGATCCTTTGGAAGCCCTCAGTTTTAATTCCTTTCCATATGTCCATATGCATCAACCTTTGGTGTGGACTTATGTTGTATGTTTGCTACATGATGGTTTTTGTTTAGCCTGTGGTCCACTCCAGCACTAGCCCCCGGTTCTAACACTCTGTGATCCAAAAACGAAGGTATTACTGATAGATTGCAAGTTAGTTTAATGTACTTTTTGCACCGGATCGTTAAGAATGTGAAATACATAAACTTGTTATCTTGTTTGCGGAATATCAAATGTGACTTTTACTTGATGCTTATTAATGAGTAAAGAGATCAACCATTAAAATTCATGCTGCAAATCAAGAGAATAGAACAACAAAACATAAAGAGAAATAGAGACAAGAGGTTGATAACAGAATTCACCAATCATTGGCTACATCTCTGGGCCCGCTTCTAAGTGGAGGACCTCTTTATTGCTCTTTAAAATGCTCAAAGTTCTCTTACAATGATCTTTGTTGTTACATTACATGATTCATGTCTGCTATGAAAGACCTCATTTCTTAGATTCATGCATGCACCATCAAAATCCTCTCAACAACATGAGAAAAACGCCTCTCAAAACATGAGAAAAGACCAAAATTTACAAACTGCCCCTTCAAAACCCTACATCAAAAAGTCTCCTACAAGCTTCAAAAAGCCTGGTTTATATAGATTTTGAGGCTCATATGAGGAATCCCAACTTACCTCAAGATCTGGCCTCTTTTTAGGATCAAATCCCCCTTCAAATGGCCTTAATATCCTCAAAAAATCATTTTTTGGACTAATATCAGTCAGAAATCCCCAAAAAATCATTAATATATGGTTTAAAAAGAACTTTCTAGCAATATATGGGCTAAGCCCCAATGGACAGGCACGCGCCCCCAAACAGGGTCACATAACACCATAAAACCATGGGTTGGGGCTTAGCCCCAACCCCCTTCTGCCCACATAGTAATATATTACAATTTAACTAAAATTGAATGCATATCATTTAACTAGTGACATGTGGGGCGTGTTGGTGTTATTGCTCTCCTCAA
>SNQJ01S0014534.1:227688-242471 GCA_010110895.2 Picea sitchensis | reverse complement strand
ATGGATATGGTTTAGGATGTGACTTAGTTTCAAGTCCCAAGTTATTCACAACATCTTCACTGATTAGATTGGCTTGTGATCCACTGTCTACAAGAGTATCAACTTTAACATTATGTGGAAAATTTCATTCCTTTTATTCTCATCATTTACATCAACTGAACTAGAAGAGCTAGAACTTGCAACAAAATGTATACCTCGGATTCCGATAGCTACAACCCGTGTCTCATCACCAGCATCTGATCCAAGATCCACTCGAACTGTCATAGTTGTGGTATTCTTCCTTCCTTGGTTGGCATACTTCTTTGGCTTCAAGTCAGGATGTAAGACCCAACAACAATCTTCATCATGGCCTACTTTCTTGCAATGCTTGCAAGTAGGCTTCTCCTTTCTTGTTGTGGCCGTCTTCTTCTCTTTCCTTTTCCCTACATCCTTTCTTTGCCAGGTATTTGTAGAAACACTATCACCAACATTCCCTTTGCTAGATTCAATGTGAATGGCTTGTACACATACTTCATCAAAGTTAGAAGGATTTAGCATAAGAATAGTGTGTTTAAGATAAGAATGTAAACCACCGATATATTTTAGGAGTGTCTCTTGTGTATATAACGGAATACCCAAATTTAAATCTTTCTTACGAAATATCTTAGTATACTCTTGTACACTTTGACCTTTTGATTGCCTTAAACATTGCCAATTCATCATTTCTTGTTGCATGTAGGCTAAAGGGTAAAACTGTTGTTTTAATGCAATAACAAAATCATTCCAAGAAAAGATTGTTTTACCATTTTTCTTAAGATCATCTCTAGTTCTGCTTTCCCACCATATGAGAGTTGTGCCTCCCAATTTGAGACTTCCTAGTTGGATCTCAGTTTCATCATCAATAATCTTTTGTATCCTGCAGTAGACTTCTACTTGTCTCACCCAATTATCTAGATTTTATGCATCTAATTCACCATCATAAGTGGGTAATTGAAACTTTACATTTAACTTTAATAACGACATATAAGAAGAATGATGAGTTTTTTTCTTATCCTTTGAGGAACGTACACTTGCTTCATTACTAGATGATGAGGATGAAGGAGAAGAAGGTTCTGAAGGTCCACCACCTCCAACTCCTCCTTATGCTCTTACCGAAGATTCACCTTCTTCATTGCCTCGAAGCCTTCGTTTCCCTCTTTCATGATAAAGCTCCTCTACCATGGCTTGCATCATTTTAAAGGCCTCAAAGAAATCATCTTTAATTTTGTAGGGACCCAATTTTCTTGGCGAAGACATCTCTTTCTTGTACGGTCTCCTTTGAATCTTTGTGTCAAGAGCCTCAAGTTGGCCTTCTCCTCGCTTGAGTTTTGCTCTCATGAGCATCCAATGCTTGCAATTCCTGTCAAACCTTCAAAACCAAATGTTATGATACCATAAACTTGATCCAAAAATGAAGGTATTACTGATAGATTGCAAGTTAGTTTAATGTACTTTTTGCATCGGATCGTTAAGAATGCGAAATACATAAACTTGTTATCTTGTTTGTGGAATATCAAATGTGACTTTTACTTGATTCTTATTAATGAATAAAGATATCAGCCATTAATATTCATGTTGTAAATGAAGAGAATAGAAAATCAAAATAGAAAGAGAAATAGAGACAAGAGGTTGATAACGGAGATCACCAATTGTTGGCTACGCCTCCGGGCCCACTTCCAAGTGGAGGACCTCTTTATTGCTCTTTAAAAAGCTCAAAGTTCTCTTACAATGCTCTTTGTTGTTACATTACATTCTTCATGTCTGCTATGCAAGACCTCCTTGCTCAGATTCATGCATGCACCATCAAAATCCTCTCAACAACATGAGAAAAACGCCTCTCAAAACATGAGAGAAGACCAAAATTTACAAACTGCCCCTTCAAAACCCTGCATCAAAAAGTCTCCTACAAGCTTCAAAAAACCTGGTTTATATAGATTTTGAGGCTCAGATGAGGAATCCCAACTTCCCTCAAGATCTGGCCTCTTTTTGGGATCAAATCCCCCTTCAAATGGCCTTAATATCCTCAAAAATCCATTTTCTGGACTAAATATCAGTCAGAAATCCCAAAAAATCATTAATATATGGTTTAAAACCCACTTTCCAACAATATATGAGCTAAGCCCCAATGGATGGGCACATGCCCCCAAACAGGGTCACATAACACCATAAAACCATGGGTTGGGGCTTAACCCCATCCCCCTTCCGCCCACATAGTAATATATTACAATTTAACTAAAATTGAATGCATATCATTTAATAAGTGACATGTGGGGTGTGTTGGTGTTAGTGCTCTCCTTAAGGCGCTTTGCTTGGTGGGTGGTATTGGGTTCAAAACCCATGGACCCCCAAACATTTTTAACACTTGCCATTCGACCCTGACTGGGTGCCATGTTGCAGCCCATGTCTGGGCCACGTGGCACTTCTTCATTTGCCAGCAAAGTGCCACATGTCAACCTTTGAGTGGATCTACCATCCACATCTGCCCAGTCAACTGTTGCCACTTGTCACACTGCCATTGGTCCAAGTCTGCATCATGAGGTGTCGTTTTTCTAGTCCTTTGACTTTTTTTAACTGTTTGAGAAAACAGTCAGAGTACAATAACTCTCGCATACAACGTCTGTTTGAGAAAGTAAATATATTGCTAGAATCAGCATGATGATCCGGTCGCAATGGAATTGGTTTCATCCAATTCTGAGAACTTTGATTTTAAAGCATTTTTTGAGCCTGGGGAGCCTCCTGGATCACTCTGCCATACGACCCTTGCCCTTAAACTTGGCACAGGGTATCTATGTTTAACACATCAACAGTCATATGTGCCAAGCCCCTGCCACTTGTCAGCACGACATTCACGCATGAAAACGGGCCCGGATTTGGCATTGGGACGTGGCCACATGCCCCCCATGTGACCAATACCTCCGCCCAAGGGGACGCTAATCCAGTTAACGGTTCAGAAAATTGCCTTGTTTTGTGAGATGCACATGTGCTAGGTTTTAGGCCCAGTAACGCTGTAGAAGCCAGGTTGGTCATTCACAAGTGCGTTTTGGCGAGCATTTACAACAAAGTTGAAGGGGAAAACTTCCAGGAGGTGTAACTTCTTCATTTTTTGGCCAAAACAAGTGCCAAAAAAGCCCACCTAGGGGTTTTTGGACATTCTGAATCCATTGAAGCCATCCATTTTTAATTATAATCACTGTAAGAGAACTTTTTAAGCAGAATTAAAATGATCCAAGGGAAGTTGGACCAGGAGATGTAGCCCAAGAAAGGGGTGAGCTCCTTTATCATTTGTTGTGTTATGTGTTCATTGTTGATGGTTTTTATCAGTCCAATATGTTGTTCATGTTTAAGTAAACCTCACTAAATTTATGTGTTAGTAACTTGATCAAATTACCCAAACACATACTATTTATACACTTGCAATTTAAAGAGATAAGTCTTCTTCATTTTAAAGATCTATTGGAAACATATTCATTCCATTTTCAGATTAGTTGGTATCAGAGCTTTGGTTTTTGAAGGCTTGATTGTTTGCAAGTTGTTTGTGTTTTTCTTATGCTTACAAGGTTGAATCTCACAAGAGGAGAAGGTCAACTTGTAGAGCCAAGTTCTCAATTGTCGAGAAGGAGAACTATCAAATCACCTCAAGTTTCAAGGATATTTTCACCAAGTATGGCTCATGAGGATAGACATGTAACTCTTCATTCAGAAGAGGAAACCTTCAAGAAATATTTCTTTAATATGGATGGTCAAAGTTTTGTTTGATGGAAGGAATTCAATATTGCGAGGTGAAAGCTCCAACCCTCCAAAGGGAAATGGAGACAGTGGTGATAAAACTCTAAAGGGAAATGGAGGGAGTGATGATTCTCCACCTCCTTCACCTCCATATTCCACCTCTTCCACCATTTCACAACCACCTCCAAATTCTCCAAAAGGACATGGTAAAACTCCTTTACAAACTCATTTGCTTAAGCTTGATATTAAGTTTGAATTGCCTATGTACAATGGAGAGGTAAATGCCGAGAAATTAGATAATTGGATTCGCCATATTGAAGTGTATTGTAGGATACAAAGAATAACAAATGATGAAACTAAGATCCAGCTTGCTTCTTTAAGATTGGACAATGAAACACTCATTTGGTGGGAATCCAAAACTCAAGAGGACATGAAGAAACATGGTAAAGTTTTATCCTCTTGGAATGATTTTATTGTTGCAATTAAAAGGCAATTTTATCCATTAGCATACATGCAGAAAGCTATTATGGATTGGCAAAACTTTAGGCAAACTAAAGGGAAATATGTGCAAAGATTCACTCAAGAAATTAGGAGAAGAGATTTGGTTTTGGGTGTATATTTGTCTTCACTAGATACTTTTCTCAAATACATTGGAGGTTTGCATAGCTACTTAAGGCATACCATACTTATGTTTAACCCTTCAAATCTAGATGAAGTATGTCTGCAAGCTACTCATTTAGAGGCAAGAGGAAGGAATGAACCTCAAGAGGGAAGCAAGAAGTCTTTTAATGGAGACAAGGGAAAGAGGAAGTTTGAAGGAAATGGAAAGAAAAATGCTTCAGTAAAGAAAGAGAGGGAGAAACTCTCTTGTAAACATTGTTCAAAGGATGGCCATGATGAAGACCATTGTTGGAAACTTCATCCAGAAAAGAGACCCAAAAAGTTAAAAAACAAAGAGAATCCAAACATTGTTGCAACTATACAACAATATTTAGGATATGATTCGGAAGATGAAACGAAAATCACAGCCATGGGTTTACAAGGTAAGAATTCTATTGCAAGCACTAGTTCTTCAAATTCTTCCATCAATGAAACTGAACATGAAAAAGAAAGGATTGAGCTTTTCCACATAAGGGTAATTTCAAAACATACCAAGATAGATACTCTTTTTGATACATTATCACAAGAAAACCTTATTTCTTAAGACATTGTCAAGAAACTAGATTTGGAAACTAATCCTCATCCTAAACCATACCCTTTAGGTTGGATATGTGACAATGCCAAATTTCATGTGACAAGAAGGTGTAAACTTAGATTTTACATCAATGCAAACTATATAGATGGGGTAGAGCTTGATGTTATTCCATTGGATATTTGTGGTATTATGTTTGGAAGCTCATACTTATATGATAGGAGAGCCATTTTCCATCGTCATGAGAACAAGTGTCATTTGTTTAAAAATGGAGTTGAGTACATTGTTAGAGCACACACAAAGACGATGAATTTGTCACTTACAAATGATGGAAAAATGAAGAGGCTAGTCAATGCTAGTAAGAACCTTGTACTTTTGATGACTAAACCCATAGACAATGATGAAGAACAAGTTCTCAAAGGATGTGATGCAAAGTTACAATATGATTTGTATGAGGTTGTTAACGAAAATGTTGAGATGTTTTAGGAACCAAGGGGATTTCCTCCTAAAAGGGGTATCCAACATGAGATTATATTGGAGCAAGGAGGTCCTCTTCCAAACATTGACATGTGCAGGATGCCAGTCATGAAGAATGTTGAAATCAGAAAACAAGCCCAAGAGTTTCTTGACAAAGGGGTCATCAAAGCAAGAACTTCCCCATGCAGGTCACCAATTGGTTTGGTTCCAAAGAAAGATTGTAAATGGTGAATGTGGGTAGATTTCAGAGCCTTGAACAAGACTACAGATATGATTGTTGAAGAAGACATATGGAAGAAAGATTTGAGATAAAAGAAAGCTCCATTGCATGCCTTGACAAGATATTTTTTTCACTTGGTGATAAGGTATAAGAAATACTTTCATGATAAATTTGTCAATATGATTACTAGGCCTATTGTTAGTTCTTTAGTTATTTTCAAGCATAATCCTATCATGCATAAGAGCTATTTGGAACAATATGCTTTAGATCCTGATGGAAAGAATGTTTATACAAATTTGTTTCGTGCTAACCAAGTTGAGGAAATGGATTCCTATGTGCATGGTAAACTTTTGTACCTTGGAAAGCTATGTTTTTCACAGGGTTAAAGAGTCAACATGATAAGAGAAGCACATTCTTCTCTTGTTGTTGTCCATTTTGGTATGGGCAAGATGGTGGCTAGATTGCAAAGAAAGCATCCTAATTTTTGGGATGAGCATATACATTACTTTCAACGTGTTTATAACCAGGCCAAGAAGTTCATTGAACCAGTTCAGTTTGTGCAGCAAACCGTTCAAGAACAATTGAGAAAGATCCAAGCCAAGTACACAGCAAGGAATGACAAGTTTCGTATTGGTCTCAAAGGCACCAATCCAAGAAAGGCTGAATGGATTGAGATTGTAAGTCTGAGGGAACTATACCCTCATCTACAGATTGACTAAAAGTAGTCTTTTGGAGGTCCAAAAGCTTCCCAATGGAGAGGTGTGATCCAGCAGATCAAAATTTGCTCAAAAAGAAAAATGCTCAGAATCGCTTCAAATCGTACATGCGCATAGACCTTGTTGTTACGAACCCAACGCAACTTGAACAGGCTCAAACAGATGTTGTATGATCAATATATCATGTTCTGTTTGTTTTGCCAAACAAGAAAAAAAATTGCTAACTGTATAGTCCGCACAATGTTGACCTGGCAGTTGGTCATACAGTGATGTGGCAGGTGATTTGGAATGCTGACTCAGCAGGTTTTGGCAAACAGGTTGGCAAATCACATATCAACATGTGTCATCTTAGTGGGTGAATGTAATGGTGCCACATGGCCCAGTCGTGGGCTGCCACATGGCACCCCTCCAGTGACTGGTTGTTGTGGTAAAAAATTGTATAACTCCATAGGAGTCGAACCCGTGACCTTCGGGCATGGGGGAAGAGTTTTGGCAGGACCGGGATACCAGCCCACCCATGGTAGTACTTAACTTCTATATTAATACTAAACTTTATATTTGAATTGGAATGAACATTCATTTGGCGGATTAAAGGGTTGGGGCCTAGCCCCAACCCCCCCGGTGTGCATACCATACTCCCTAACCATATCTCCACAAAATTTCCCTTTGGCACACCCTCCATTACATTAGTTATAGTCTCGGTCCTTTGGCATCCTCGGGTTTTAATTCCTTTCCATATGTCCATTTGCATCAACCTTTGGCACGGATTTATGTTGTATGTTTGTTACATGGTGGTTTTTGTTTAGCTCGTGGTCCACTCCAGCACTGGCCCCTAGTTCTAACACTCCCCCATACGACCCTTTCTCTTAAACTTGGCATGTGGTATCTACATTTAACACACCAAAAATCATATATGCCATGCACCCGCCACTTTTCAGCATGACATTCACGCATGCAAACGGGCCCGGATTAGGCTATGGGATGTGGCCACATGCCCCCCATGTGACCAACACCTTCACCCAAGGGGGCGCTAATCCAATTAATTGTTTCACAAATTGCCCTGTTTTGCTATATGCACGTGTGTTGGGTTTTAGGCCCAGTAACGCTGCAATATCCAGGTTGGTCATTCACAGGTGCGTTTTGGCGAGCAGGGACAACAAAGTTGAAGGGGAAAACTTCTAGAAGGTGTAACTTCTTCTTTTTTTGGCCAAAATAGGTGCCTAAAAATCCCAGCTAGGGGTTTTTGGACATTTTGAAGCCATTAAAGCCATCCATTTTGTATTATGAGCACTATGAGATCACTTTTTAAGCATAATGAAAATGATCCAAGGGAAGTTGGACCAGGAGATGTATCCCAAGAGAGGGGTGAACTCCTTTATCATTTGTTGTGTTATGTGTTAATTGTTGATGGTTTTTATCAGTCTTATATGATTCTCATGTTTAAGTAAAACTCACTAAATTTGTGTGTTAGTAACTTGATCCAATTACCCAAACACATACCATTTATACACTTGAAATTTAAAGAGATAAGTCTTCTTCATTTTAAAGATATATTGGAAATATATTCATTCCATTTCTAGATCAATTACCTACTCAACAGATTAGGCCATCATGTCACATGTATAAGTTATGTATTCTAACACTCCCCATTAATGAATATACATTTTAAGATCTATTTGGTTAGGTCTTTATCAAATTCATGTCATCATCTTCAACTTCTATCTTCATATGGTTGAGCTTCCTTCAATGTGCTACTTGCTTCCCCTCATCATAAATCACCTGAGATTTTGCGGCATACCCTTAACCATTACAATGCTCAAGTGGTTTTAGATGACCATGAACCATCACACCAAGTGGTTTCTAGCTGACCATAAAATTCACATACAAATGGTTTCGGCTAAACAAAAACCATCATTATGGGGAAATTGATTTATAATGCACACACTCACTTGAGATTTCTTCACTATGAGCTTCATCCTCGAAATGTTGTCTTCTTCCTTTTGTACCTACACAAAAATAATTAACTTGAACTTCTTCTTCCTCTTGTACCTACAAACAAATAATCATTGATGTCCATATAAAATTAATTTCATCTATTGAGATACATGGGTGCCATCCATTGTACTCTCCATTTCTATAGAAATGAATTTCACCTACATGGTTCATCAATATATTAAACTCTCCCTTAATCATAGTTTGGTCCCTCACACTTTGATATTACTCTATCTCACATCTCCCCCCCCCTTAATCGAAGATTCAACGTCTCTCATTCAACATCAAGCTAGCATATGAGTACACCTACCACCCTTGTGCCTACCCTAGTGATTTATTCCATAACTTGATGTGACATCTTCTCTATGCATAAGAGGGATACATGCTACATGATTACATGTGCTACCACACTAATCCATGTAGACCTGACTCAACAAGGATTACAAAACACCTTGGGAATTCAACATGCATATGGAAAAAATTTACATCTTGGAAGAAAAATATTTTGCGATGTCGGGTACAACTGATCATGCACCCCCTACAACACGTATGCATCATTACAACATTTCATCTCTAGTACAACAGGAATTTCAGTTGTTGTAGTAAATTCCCAACAAATTGCAAGCCCATTACATATGCTCATTTACATCTCAACACCATGCATACATTTTTCTTTACCTCTTCATCTGGAATCTTCTTTCTTTGTCTTTCACCAATTGTCTTTGTCTTCTACCTCAAAAGCATGTCATTCTTCATTCACCTTTGTCTTCTTCTTTCATATGTCACTTACCCTTGCAAAATTCTCCATGCAACTTAAGATATCTTGCATACAAATGTCTCTTATTGGAGTTGATACAAGTCCAACAATACCCCTATGACCTTACCTTGCCAAACTTAATTGACGCACCTTGATCATGATTTTACACCTCTTTACTGACTTCAATTTCATGATGGCTTTACAAAGTTTCATAAACTTTCGAGTCATACTTGAACTTTCTCTATATGACTCCAGAGATGGTCTCTTAAAATTTTCAAGCATTCTACAGATAACACACCCATGCTTCAAAATTTCACATTGCTTCCCCTATGGAAGTTGCAAAGGACTAAATATGGTCAGCTTTAGTGACAAGTTTACAAATTCAAGAAGAAAGAAATGATGGAAAATAAGTCCAATCACCTATTATCCTTTACCATTTTTCCTTGGAGATTGACGATATGGTGATGCATGAGAAATATTAGCAATAACTTGTGGGCATCCATTATTTGAAGATACTTTCCCATTTAGATATGCAACATTCTTCAACTATCCATTTTCGTTTTCCAGTTGTTGTTGATGACTTGAACGTTCTACTTTCAAATATTGATGATGAAAGTATGACATGTCTATGTACTTCAAATTAAAAAAGGTCTCTATGCCTCAACAATCTCACTCATTAAAGGATTAGCTTTCAGATCTCAATGGAGCAAAGAAAATTCTTAGCTTCCCTCTTCACATAAAATTCTAGAAGCAAACAACTTCTCTACTAAGGGAGCTTTTCCATCCATTCTTGAGAAATACTAACCTCTCATTCTTCAGAGTAGGATGCGAGAAATACTAAATTAGAGGGTTAATTATTTCTTCTTTTAATCTATCTAAGAGTTACAATGCACCTTCTACTCTCCCCAATGTGCAAGTATCTTGAATCATTATATCATATATAATAGCATTTGATTTGCAACCCATCTTAGCCATACTCTCAAGGAGTTCGACTACCTCTACAAATTGTGTCCCCTTACAAAGTACACTTTAAAACAAAATTAAAGCACATAGGATCAGGAGGACAACCATTCATCTTCTTCATCTAAAACATTGACTCGACCCTCCTCCAGACTACTCCTTCATGTTGGAATTTATAATAAACCTTCTTACTGTTGATATTATTTTTGGTTTATTTTTTTTATGTTTTTGTGATTAATTGGTTGAGGAGTTTCATCAAACAGTTTACCAACATTCTCAAACCCCACTATAAAACCTCGTAGTCTACATTTGTCATGTTTTTTTTTTGCTTATTTGTTTTCTTGATGTGTCTTCAATGGAAATGCAAAGGTTTGGTGCCAAATAGAATATGAATAATACATACAAATTATCACAACAAGATTGCAATTGAAATTAACTTTCCAAACAACAAAATGAGCACCAAATATGATCTAATTTTATTTATATTATGACCTATTGCATATACATGGCCACCAATGAGGTTCAAATCGACCTCTCCACCAGGTACACAACGCACACAATACAAAATTAGTTGCACAAGAAGAGTACATCCCTCCCATGCAAGAGAAATAGGCCCCACAGTTGGAAAACTCGACCTCTTTGGGAGAATGGCAACCCCACTATAAAAGTACAGCTCCCCTGCTCTAAATCGCGACCCATACAAAATAGATTTATCCTCCGAAGAATATTTTCACCCCACAACACCAAGATTCGGCCCTACAAGAGAGTATTTTTGGCCTCTTTAAAGGGAATTTGGCTTTCACATGGAACTTGACCCCACACAAGGAAATTCCACTAAGAGCTACTGCAAATGATAAAATCATCGTCCTCTAGGAGAAATATGCTCTCTACAAACCCCAATCTACTGCCAAAGGTAAATATATCTCCTCAATAATAGAATCCAAGTGGAAAATTTGAATGATATTCCCCACTAATTAGCTAGGGTGGAATCTTTCACCACCAAAACCAATTCTCCATAAGGGTTTTAATGCAAAACCCTCACAAGCCACAAGATCTCTCTCCAAATTGTTTTTTAGAAAATATGATCAACATATTGAGAGAGGGTTCCCTCATCTCTCTTTTATTTCTCTTTCACCTTATTGTTGACTCTTTTACCTTTTTACCCTCACAAAAGTTATTACAGTGACTGTATAAGGTTCACCTTCAATATTTTCCTAAAGTCACTTTAGAACATATATGTTTACTTAATTACTTAATGTCACTTTATAAACATTACCTTTTCCATCCAAAATGACATAAAATAATCAATTAATGCCCCTTTTTCATCGACTATGGTCTACGGGAATCAAATAGACCACTAAGTCATCCTCCTAGAATGATCATTTGGAAGGGTATGTTGTAGTCCTCCCTTCCTGAGATCGCTTGTCTCCAAGCAACTACAAATTAGGATGATGCAAAATTTGGTGTCCCTCCCACATGGAATCCTCTACTGGAAAGTCTCTCCACATGATCAAGAACTCTCTAATGACCTTTCTCCTCATTCTCCTCTCGCTGACATCCAAAATATCCTTCAAAATAAATACCAACTGCCCCTCCTCATCCAACGAGGGTAACTCTATTGAAGTGGTCATTTGTTGTCTTACTACCTTTTTTAGGCCTGACACATGGAAAAAATTGTGGATATTAATCCCCTTTGGCATCTCAAGATCATAGGCTACTTCCCCACACTAGTACATTTGGGTCAAATTCTGACGGTGTGTTCGACACAATTGCCACTTTATATTGTTGGGAGAACAACAAACAACGAACCCCCACAAACGTCGTTTCACATGACGTCGCTTTTCCGACGACATAGATATCATCTCTATTGTGACGTTTCATGCGGACACATGTCATATCAGATTTGACTATCCAAACCCCATATAGTAGTCGCTACAACGACGTCCTAGACATCATAATTCCGACGTCCCATTTCGTCGATCTCTCTACATGTTTTCATTGGGAGCGACATCTTTAGGCATAGTAAGACCGACATAGGCAATGGTGGCAATAGCGATGGTACAAGGTATCAGCTCCAACGTGGTTTCTATGGGAGAGACACTCCAGGACTTCATATGACCAATGTACTCAGTGGTGGAAATATCGATGGTAAATCTCCAAGACGTCGTAAGACCGACGTCAGTAGAGGTGGAAAGAGAGACATCAATGGAGGTGGAAAGAGTGACATCTTGGAGGTGGAAAGAGCAACTTATTGGAGGTGGCAAGAGAGATGTCTTGGAGGTGGAAAGAGAGACGTCTTGGAGGTGGAAAGAGAGAAGTTAAGAGTTATTAGCTCCAATGTGGTTGCTATGGGAGCGACACTCCAAGACGTCACAATAGTGAATGTGTTGTAGGTATTTAAAAAAAATACAATATAAATAGTGAGAGGGACATGTACATTAACATTTGCTAATATACTAGCCATATCAATATTTAAATCTATATCATTGGTCTTAGGCAAGGTTGGTTGAGGAGGAGGACTAACTTCCAATGGTAAAGGGGGTCTTTTCTAGTGAGGTTTAGGATCACTAGGATATGTCTCGGGTGTGTTATCACACGAATTCGCAATTGTTGAGCTAAAGTCCCAAAGCTCAAGTGCAATCATGAGTAACTTAGAGGGAAGGCCCCTATCACCTCACGAACCCTCTTTTACTTCAAGACAACTTTCCTCTGACTGAAGGGGGTTTCCCTTAATTAAGATTGCGAGGAATTAGGGCAAGGAATCTCAATGTGGAGAGTGAAGTCCAAGAAAAATGTGTTTGGGTATCTTTAGAGTATTGAAGAAAGTACTTGGAGGTCTCAAGATCAATGTCTTTTCATTGGGCATATGGAGGTAATGTAGCGCTTCAATGGAGACCGAGGGAAAAATAAGACTTGAAATTATATCATAGGATTATCACCTCATAAGCCTAGGTCAACCTCCTAGGAGATAAAACCCTAGATTTGATCCCCTCATAAACACTAGGTGTCATCATAGGATGATCAAGAGATACTAGCACAAGATCAAGACAACTATGTTTTAAACCCTAGGTGGATAGCCACTTCTAACCCCTAGAACTAAACCCTAGCCAAGAAAATACTTAAGGGGATATCCACTCCTAACCATTAAGGAAAATCTTGAATGCTTCAATGAGTTAAGATGGATAAAACAAGGGAAGGGTATGATCACTGTCAATCCTTCCTTAGGGTTTCAAGATTGTTCAAGGAGACAAAGTTAACATGCAACTATTACTCTAATAGAGCATTCACCAAGATATCCCAAGAAACATCACATGAAACATAATGAAAACGCTTAAGATAAGGCACATGGCATTAAGAAAACCCATTTTCACGAAACATCCACCAAAAAAAAAGATAAAACATCCACTAGATCAATCTCCAAAAAATTACTCTTAAGTATAACACAAGATGCTTCAACAAAATATTCTCAAATGAGAGGAAAAGAGGGGCTTTGGTGCAAAATCAGCTATACAATCTTTTCAAAACTCCAAAAGGCCCTTCAATGCTCTCTTTTCTGCTCAAAATCAGTTATACAATCTTGAACTATTCTTCAAGTGAGCTAGGGTTTCCTTCACCAAGAGTGTAAGAAATACCAAACATCTTCCTTCACATGTGGGCATGTGGGCATCAAAATGAGATCACGTCGTATCACAACCAAGAGCCCACAAAATCGTCCAAGGAATTACCTTCTTTACTAGTTAAGCAAACAAAGAACCATTATCCATTTACACATGGGTGTAAGATATTCAACACAAGCACATAACCTTCCTCAATGGGTTGGCTCTAAATTTCTCTTCCAATTCAAAATTAGAACTTCAATTTGAACCAAACTTAGGTAATCATTAAAGGTCAGCCCAACATTCAAATTTTATGTTTCTTTCCTGTTCTTTAGGTCAACCCTCTAAGCATATAAAGGGTCGTTATCACATGCATATATATATGACAATCATGATCATTTCCCTTTGAAATTATCTTCAAAACAAAGATTTGATTTATGGCATAAAATCTCTCTATGATACTTTGATTCTATGAGAAGTAGGTTACTATTTTCTCAAGTCTTTGGGCCAAAAGTGTTATAGAATTTTGAGCAGATTCAACATTATGTAAATTTTTAGGTTTGGTAAAGTTTTGAGAAGCTAGAAGATTATCTTCAATCTTATAAGCATGCTCTTGTGCTTCTACAAGGATCTTTTGGGACTTGTCCCTTAACATAAATACAAATTTCCCCTCAAAGTATTTTGTGTATTGAAGAAGGACATTGACACCATCCTTTAAGCTAATGTCCTCAGAAATTTCATTGAGTAAATTTTCAAATCTTGTGTCCAATTATTTTATCAATTCATTTTCCTTCTTAATTTCATTAA
The DNA here is from genome assembly GCA_010110895.2 of Picea sitchensis. Lineage (NCBI taxonomy): Eukaryota > Viridiplantae > Streptophyta > Pinopsida > Pinales > Pinaceae > Picea > Picea sitchensis. The sequence goes on along the minus strand of SNQJ01S0014534.1, from coordinate 228,010 downwards.
ATTGCACTAATAATAATCGAGAGTCCCTCTTTGTGTCCCATCTCTTCATAAAGGTATCATGAAAGGCTTCCCAAGTTTTGATACTCTAATCAAGAAGGTTATTATACCATTTTCTAGCATCTTCAACTAGAGAAACAACAAAAAGTTTCATAACCACATCTTCATCATCATTATTAAGAGGTTGAATTTGAAAGCATGCATAGAAGTTATCTATATGCTCTTCAACAGTGATGACATTATTACCAGAGAATTTAGGCAACCATTTATCAAAATTTTGAGGCATAGTATGAGGGTACCCTTGGATTTCAAACATATCTAAAGG
>SNQJ01S0014534.1:198053-221319 GCA_010110895.2 Picea sitchensis | reverse complement strand
TCAGCCGTAGATCTGGGCAGGTGGACTCTGGCCATCTATATCTGCTCGTTACTTACCTTAATGTGCATTCGCGCCTCAGCTTAAAGCCAACATCTCTTCCTCATATCTAACGGTCGTTATAGACCCTAAGATTCCCCGAAAGAATCTCGTCCGTTCATCGGGGTTTATCATCACGAGAGTCTGAACCCTCGACCACAGGACTCCCAAATTCTCGATCCCCAGTTCCCCAATGTGGCAAATCTTTCAACATGTAGCCTCCGTCATTCGGACGGCTTAGATCTATTTCGGGGTTTTCACCATGGAAAATCCCGAACTCTCGTCATCAGGATTCCCAATTTCGCGATTCCCGATTTCCCGAAATGGGTAATCTTACGACACGTGGCCTCCATCATTCAAACGTCTTAGATCTATTCTGGGTTTTTCACCATGGAAAATCTTGAACTCTCGTCATCAGGATTCCCGATTTCCCGAAATGGGTAATCTTACGACACGTGGCCTCCGTCATTCGGATGGCTTAGATCTATTCTGGGACTTTCGCCCCTATACACTGGGGTCTTTAACCCTCGGGTCACTCCTGACAGATACAACAACTGTTGGTTTTTCCAGCCGAGATCTGACAGGTCATATTGGTTCCTACCCATGCATTCTTCCACGACTCCCTGGATGTGGAGAAATTAACGGTCCAGATACTCCCATGGACCCTGGAGATCTACGGTCCCAATCTCTTCACTGTCCATGAATACACAGAGAACAAAGGGGTAAGGCATTTAACACCCTACTTACTCCTACCAAACTAATGGTCATGCGTGACCACAAGTTTCCCGATGGAATCTCGTCCATCGATTAACACCTATCGGGGTTAAGACACTTAACACTCCATCCTATTCCTTCGATCTGACGGTCGTGAGTGACCGCAGATCTCCTGAAGGGATCTCATCCGTCGATTCGATACTTCATCCTTATGCTTCCATCTCGATTGTTCAAGAGGATCGTTCCTCCTCGTACAGGGTTACTAAGGCCTTACGCCTTCACATTCTCTTTCCCAGTTCTTGATGGGATTTTCAAGGAGGGTATCTCTATGGGGAGGTTCACCCAGGGTACTATCTGAGGCAGATAAGGGTATCGTCCTCCCGAGAAGCAAACGTGAATTCTGAATTCGATCAGTACGCATATAAATAACGATTCATGAGGACATAAGCCATACGTAGTCTTTCCATACAAATATACAACTACTAGTACTGATCAAAATACCATACAGACATTCTTATAATGAAATCATTCACAGTTTCACAGCTTATGAGAATAATTATCAAATAACATATATTTCAAGATGCCAAAGGCAAAACACTTATCAGAAATAACACCAGGGGTCAAGCAACTGCTGAGAGGGGTGCTCGTTTCCACCCAACCATAGGCTCATCGACTCCCAGCAGATTTACCACTAGCCACCCCCGAGCTGAGACCACGATGCTGTGAGACTGCGTCTCTGTTTTCCAGGGACCAGGAGTGAAGGTTACTCTCCTTCCTCTCTGCTATCACTCACTCTACATATTGCCAGAGTTCTCTTCTTCCCCTCGCGTCTTCTCCCAATCACTTCCACCCCATGCCTTATCCTCTTGCAAGGTTGTGTGTGGTGTGATTTCCCTTGCGTTGGTCAGTCATGATGGCTCTACGGATGGGCGGTTCACCTCCCCATCCCTCATTAATTCCTGAGGAACCATCAACCTGCCAGCCTGCGAGACATTTAATTCGGGGCCAGCGAGCCACTTTTGGTTCTCCAGGCCAGTGAAGTCCAAATACGGTATTAATTCTCAGTGGAAGTTAATGCCACCTTTCCAGGTGCCTTCCACCGCCATCATGGTCTCTTTTCTACACATCCCCTCTCAGCAATCCTACAATATAAATTCATAATGTTATTCACATTTATTGACCTTTTCCATAAGGTCCATTCACATCACATATTCACATTCATGAGTTTACCACAGTTCTAGCCAGTCCAGTTATTTTTTTACAAACTAGGGAAAATAGGGTGTTACATTTTGGCTACTGTATTCATGTGGGCCTTGGCCAAATAGACTTGTGGGAGCTTATGAAAGTCTGGTATGCTACTCGGTTTGGATTTTATGCCCCCGGACCAAATTGACCACATGTCCCTAAATGCCTTGAAGAGGCGAGTTGCAACTCACGATAAAACTCAAATCAAGACTCAGATGCACGAACCATCAGTTGCATTGGATTAAGAGAACTTAGTTTCATCTAGTGGGGCCCCTACGCTATCATTATGTGGACTAAAAAAACATTTGTTGGAGTGTCTTCGACACTAGGGTTTTGGTCGATGAGGCATAGTGCAATTTCTGAAGATGAGCTCGATTTTCAAGAACACTCTGTTGAGCATTTTGTTTCTAGTGTAGTTGCATGGGCCTTGGCCAAAAAAACATGCAGGAGCTTATAGAACAACAATATGCTTCTCGGTTTGGATTTTATGCCCTCGGATCAAATTGGCCACATGTCCTTGAATGACTTGAGGAGGTGAGTTGCAACTATCGATAAAACTCAAACTGGGACTCGAATACACAAATCGTCAGCTACATTGGATTCAGAGCACCAGGTTTCAGCTATTGGGGCTCCTACGTTATCATTCCATCAACTAGGAAACAATTTGTTGGAGTATCTCCAACACTAGGATTTTGGTCAATGAGGCATAGTGCAATTTCTGAAGAGGAGGTTGATTTTAAAGAATAGTGTGTCGGGTGTTTTTGGCTAGTGTATAGTTATATTTACAAACTGGGAGAAACTGGGTGTTACAATGCGAGTGGCACCCTTGAAGCACGAAGATGCGTCTTGAAGGGCATGTCGCACAATTGAAACATGATTCAATAAACATAGGTGATAGAGAAAACATTGGAATGATTAGACCTTGTTGGATTAAAATTATTAATTGAGCTATTAAAGTATTAGCTATTGAAACTCACGTTTCCTCTGAATAAGTGAAGGCATAAACCCACAAATATGAAGGTCTTGGATTTACTGTCAACGAAGATCGGGATTAACTCCGGCTTCAGGAGTTCGGGACTTTTCACACCTTCACAACTTTCAACCACCACCTCCTGAATGGTTGAATTTTGAATACTCAAATCTATGGACATGTGTACCTAGTGTTCAACAGTGATGATTTACTCTGGAATTCGGGACTCCGTGAGTCCCTTAACCTTAACACCATGGCTCTAATTTTTTCACCAGATTACAAAACCTCTGAAATATGAAGGATCGTAGATCTAACAGCCCATAATCAATCCCCATATCTATGACTTTTCTTCACTCCGGGACTTCGTAGCTTCGGGGTTTATTCACTCTTTACAATAATGAACCTAACAAGCGAATAGCCAAACCCTTGAGGATCCAACGACCAATATTAAATCATTGATTTATGGTGTAGATTCACTCCGTGACTTCAGGATTCAGGTCTCACTTGATGTAACCAACTATAACCCACCGAAGTAACAAAGCTTGAAGGTATTAAGGTTTAACAGGTGCACATATCATGTCTGATCGAACTATTGCCAGGATTTTGACTCCTCACAATCAGATCGCTTCCACTAATTTGCTTCAAATGGATTTCAAACTCTTGATCTCCTCTCTTGAACCCTGAACATGTTGTTCCTCCTTATCTTTTCCTTGAAATGAACTCCAATGTTCGATAGCACATCTATCTTGAGCTCTGGATTCTAATTGTTGAGTGCGTACTTTGTGCCTCCCCTGTGTATGTTCACATTGTCTCTTCTAAGCTTCGTAGTTCCAAAGGTTAGAGACATATGCCTGACTTGAGAGGATCTTTGTGCACACCAAGGATTGTTCCTTATAAACTTGGGCTTTCAAGGATCATGTCCACACACTTCTAGACTTGGCTCTGGAAGTGTTTCACTGTGACATCGAGAAGAGGAATTTCAATTTCCTTACAGAAACGTATTAACTCAATCTCATAACAAACTTCCACTCGGATGCAGGTTTATTTCTTCCTGTATCAGTTGGTTCACAAAAGTATAGAGTAAGCTTATTATGTCTACATTGTGCTAAGATATTTTCTCTATTGTTCCTTTCCTCATTTAAGTTATGATATAGATCAGTATCTTTCTACTTGGATTTACTCTGTAGGGTTGTCAATTTTCCCAGTAAACTAGAGTAAGATGGAACTGTCATCTTATTAGGTTGTCTGATGAAGGTCTCTGTTACTAATTAAGTTTATGTCCTATTTTTATTGGATTTCTTCCTATTCTTTAAATAAGTAAGATGATGAATTTTGAAATAGTATACATTGTGTTATGAGGTGATGACTAAGACACCAGATTTTCTGTGTCATTTTGAAGAAAAATTGTACATAGGAATGATAGAAATTATTTGATTTATGAAATAGATTAAAGGTATGGGAATTAGATACTTCCCTGTTCCTCAGAACATTCGTCAATCTTGAGACCTTAAATGGTCAAAATTAATCGGATGAATCTTGGACTTGAGCATTGATTATGTGTCCTGGAGGTCCTAACTTTGCAGGTAGCTTGGATGGGTAGATATTCTTGATTGCCTTGTATGATGATTTATTCTGTTAGAAGCAATGATGTTGTGTCATGAAACTAGTTGTGGTTGATCTTGAATAATAATGATGTTTTACCCTTGTTGTATGTGGCAATGATGTGATATGGCAGATCGTTAATACATTGAAGTTTCATCTAAATCTAGTTGTGCAATGAGATGAACAAATTAGATTATGTATGACTGAAGTATGTTAATATCATGTTTAGCTTGTTCTAATGATACAATATATATACATATCTCTTGTTTATGTCAATTGTTTATGATGTAGAAGAGGGGTTGTTACACATATAGATACAAAACAATAAAGGAATTGGTGAAAATCCACAAGATGTCATCCATCAACCTCATGAAATTTGTTGGGGAATTCATCAATCCAAAGAGCATGACCAACCCATAGAAAATACCTTCTTTAGAATTGAAAGCAATCTTCCATACATCAGTCTATTCTATTGGGACTTGGTGGTAGTCAAAATTTAGATCAATCTTACTAAAGTATTTGGCTCCCTTGAGTTGGTCAAGAAGGTTGTCAATTCAGGTAATTGGGTACCAATTTCTAACTGTGATTTTGTTCAAAGATATTTAATCAATATAGAGTCGTCAGGTCTTGTATTTCTTCTGCATGAGAACAATTGGGATTCAGTAGGGTGAGGAGCTTGGTCAAAAGTTCACTTTTTGGAGCATCTCTTGAATCTGGTGCTTGATTTCCTCATTTTCTAGGAGAGAGTATCGATCTACTGGACCATTAGATAAAGGTAAGCTAGGGATTATATTGATTGAATGTTTGACTTGATAGTGTAGAGGCACCCTAGTAGGTAAGGTGAAGATGTCTCGATATTATTCCATGAATTTTTCCACTTACTTCTGCTACATAAGAATTCATGTGTGGAGGCCATGGATGTGGTTGCGACCTTCCATTCACCTTAAGAGTGAATCATGAAGAGGAAAAAAAAATCAGTCTAGGAGATGACCTTCCTACACTTCTTAGCTAAGAAAAAACAAATTGTGGTAGGCAGAGCTACCTCTGGAATCTTGTACAGTTGTATACCCAAAGTAATAATGACACTGCAAGGTATAGATTCATATACAACATGCTGTTTCCACATATATGGATGTCATAAAAGAACGTCAAAAAATTCAAGTGGGTAAACATGACACAATACATCATCCTTGAAGGGCTCGATGCCATAGGGTAGGAAGTATTGTTAGCTGACGTGGAGATCTCGTCCTTGGCTAAGCCACCCAATTTTTATGGTTGCAGATGTTATGTTTTCGGTAACTCCAACTGCTTTACTAACTCTACTGATATTAGGTTCTTTTGTCTTCCACTATCAACAATGAAATGCAATGGAGCACCCTTCACCCACATATGTGAGTGAAAAAGGAACTCACCTTCATTCGTCTCTTTTGATTCATTTGGCTATACCTTGGTGATAGCGACTGTGGCATCGGGTTCTTCATCAATGATCTACTTTTCCTTATCTGTTTCTGAATCAAAGTCAAATACTAGATTTGACTCTAAGGATTTCAGCTCGACCACCAATGACTACTTTGAGTGGCATTCATCATTTTTGTGATGTTGGATTTTTTGGAACTTGCACCACTTCCCAATGTCTTTCTTCATCTTCATATTACCATTATTTTCTTCTAGCTTAGGTTGGTTGACCTGAGGCTTCCCATCCTTTCTTTGTCTAATCCAGATTATTTTCAGAACAAAATGAAAGCAGATGTATTACAATGAAATACACATAAATATTGCCAAAAACAGAGAAATACAACAATAAATTATTTCTATTAATGAAATAAATGTACGGAGACTGTAAAAAATACAGTGCAAGACTCGTTGGAATGTTGGTAGTTTTATCTTTGAGAAGATATGTGACGGCTACTCTCATTCACAAGAAAATGAGTACAATGAGTATATAAAGGCCTTTTTGAAATAAACATGAATGCCAAAACCCTAGACAGCCAAAAAATCAACCCTAGGAGATGAAGTGCCAAAATTCATGTGGACCCCGTTGGGGTAAGTTAGTACATCAACTTCCTGGGGTCATAAATTTTGCATACCATCTCCATTTTAGGCGTGTGATAGCCCGTTGGAAAGGTATTTTCGAGAAATACACATTATTCCATCACAATTTGACTCCAACTATAGTTTGACTGTGGAAATCCCAAAAAATGTTTTTAGTGCCTCAAAATGGCCCCAAAAGTACAGAAAGATATACTGAGATGAAAACTGCCAAAATAGGCTAGTTGGAATAGATGGGAGGTCACCAATATCCACTTGGATTTTGTGTAGGGATTCAAGAAATCCTCAAAAGTGAAGAACCCATAATTGCAAATAAGTGTCCCCATTATAGAGAAACATGTTGAACTAAAAACTCTCAAGATGAGCTAGTTGGAATTTGGAACAGGTGGTTGGCCACCAATATCCACTTGGATCAGTCCTGACCCCTTAGGAAACAATGGTCTCCATTCTGTTGAGTGTTTGGGGAAGAGGGGAAAGAATTTTTTGGATATGAATCTTGGTGAGTTGTGTGCCTTGCTGGAGAAGTTGTGTTCCTTGGTCTATGGAAGGTTGTCACGAACCTGTTGTTGGCGGGGTTGAATCTGTTCCACCAACCTATTGTCTCTGGGCTTGACGGAGCATTGTGTAGGAACCATCATAGGTGAAGAAACAATATCTTATTTATCTTTTTCAATCTTCTTATGTTGGATAGAAGGTGTTGATGTTGTAAAGGTTGCAGTGGCCTTTTGTGCATCCTTTGAACACATTGTGAAGAGGTTGAATTTTGTAGTATGAGAGATTACATTGCGGTACTGTTTTGGTGGAACAGTAGTCAGAACTACCTCTGGTTTCCTGTAGATATGACCCCCCAGAGTAATAATGACACTATGGTGTCGATACTCATAAACAACATGAAGTTTCCACATATATGGTTGGCCCAAAACAAAATCAAGGACATCAAGAGGGGAAACATCACATACTACCTCATTCTTGAAGGGTTGGATGCCATAGGATAGGTGGCACTAATGGTTGACATGGAGATCTTGTCACTGATGAAGCCACTCGATGTTGTATGGTTACAAGTGTGGTGTTGTCAACTACMCCAACTGTTTGACGACCTCATCTAATATGAGGTTATTATGACTTATGTTATCAAAAATGAAATGCAACGGGGTCCCCTTCACCCACATTTGTGAATGGAAGAGGCACTCCCCCTCTTCAGGATCTACTAGTCATTTTGGTTGAATTGTTGAGGTCGTGATAATAGCAGTGGGGTCTGCATCGATGATCTATATTTTTTCATTATTTTGTGGATCATATTATGAATCAGGGTTCAAATCCTTGTCTTTGATCTCAACCACCAATTATTGTTATGAATTATATTCATTGGTTTTGTGCCAGGGGATTTTGTGGAACTCGCACCACTTCCCAGTGTCATTCTTCATCTTTCCCTTACCCTTCTTTTCCTGTGTCTTGGATATGTTGTCAGGAGGCTATTGGTTAGGGTTTTCTTTATGATGCTTTGGTTTTTGGGGATTTGCAGATCCAAACTCCCATTTGTTTTAGTGCCCAAATTTCTTCTCCATTTTGACATCATATCGATACGCAGCTCCCAGTGATGAGATGTTTAGGAAATCAATTTCAATTTGGATGTACCTATGCAGATCCCCATGGTATTTCAGAACCAGATGTCACTTGGATTCTTTGATACCCAACTTGGTATGCAAGGTATGGAAAGTATTTGTGAACTTTGACACTATTTGTCCCTTCTCTTGCTATAATGTGGTCCATCTCATGTACTGATATTCATAGTTATCAACAAGGTAATAATGTTCCTTGACCGCATCCACACAAAAAATCCCAAGTGGGATTGGCCCCATATATTCCATATTCCTCTGTGGAACCTTGTTCCTAGTAAGTTTCCCACCAATGTTTAACATGGGGGAGAGCCTTGAGGAGTGCGAAGGTGATATTTTCCCTGTCGGAAAAATTGTGAACAGAGAAATAACCTTCTAGCATATTTAACCATTTTTATAGGGAATCCACATCTATCTAACCTTCAAATATGGGAATATCATAGTTAACTTGTACCGTGAAGGGAGAAGTTCCTCCAAAGTGGTCACTTGATGAATATGTGTATGTTGCTATAGAAATTTGTTGAAGGATGTGGGAAACATTCTCCATCATTTCATACCTCTGTCACGCGAGAGCTTTCTCAAGCAACAGGTTAATAGAATCTTTTTCTCTGTCATTTTTATTTTCTTTTTCCACGGAGGGTTTCTTGGGCGTGAGAGAGATATTTTCCTCAAGAGATACAAGCTCAAGACCCAACTTGATATACTTTGACCTCGTCAGGGACATGCATTGAAAAACGATCAAGAGCAACCCACTCTGATACCAATGATCTAGATTATTTTCAAAAAAAAAAAATGAAAGCAGAGATATTACAATGAAATGCACATAAATATTTCCAGAAACAGAGAAATACATCAATACATGATTTCTATTAATGAAATAAATGTACGGATACTATAAAAAATACAGAGTGCAAGACTTGCTAGAATGGTGGCAAGTTTATCTCTGAGAAGAGATCTGATGGTTATGCTCATTCACAAGAAGATGAGTACAATGAGGCTCTAAAGGAATTTTTACAATAAACATGAATTCCAAAACCATAGACATCCAAAAACCTAACCCTAGGAGATGAAGCGCCAAAATTCATGTGGGCCCCGTTGGGGTAAGTCGGTACATCAACTTCCCGAGGTCATAGCTTTTGCATATGATCTATGTTTTAGGCGTGTGATAGCCCATTGGAAAGTTGTTTTTGAGAAATACACATTATTCCATCAAAATAAGACTAAATCAACAATTTGACTATGGAAAGCACACAAAATATTGTTTAGGGCCTCAAAACGGCCCCATAAGTACAGAAAGATGTACTGAGATGAAAACTGCCAAAATAGGCCAGTTGGACTAGATTGACGACCACCAATATCCACCTGGATGTTGTGTAGGGATTCAATACAGCCTCAGAAGTGCGTAACCCATAATTACAAATAAGTATCCCCATTATAGAGAAACGTGTTGAACCGAAAATTGTCAAGATGAGCCAATTGGAATTTGGAACAGGTGGTTGGCCACCAATATCCACCTGGATAATTGTCCTTTTTTATGTAGGCTAGGGTTTATTTTTCCCTGCTTCTACTATGATGCAGTCACAAATACAAACTTTTGATTATTCCTCTGCTTAATTTTTTTCTTGGTTTTAAAAACATATCAATTAGCAGATCCCAATGACGAGATGTCTAGAAACTCTAATTTTTTTTGGATGTACCTATGTAGACACCCATGGTATTTTATAACCATATTCCACTTCGACTATTTGATACCCAATTTTTTGTGTAAGGTATGGAAGGTATTCATGAATTGAGGCAATGTTTGGTCCCTCTCTTGACATAATGTGGTCCATCTCATATATCAGTCATCATAGTTTCCAACAAGTTAATATTGTCCCTTAATGACATCCATGAAAGAGTCCCAAGTGGGTTGGCCTCAAACATTCTAGAATCTTGTATGGAATTTTGGTCACAGTAATCGTACCACCAATTTTTGACATGGGGAATAGACTTAAGGATCACTATGGTGATATTTTCCCCATCGGAGAAATTGTGGAGAGAGTAAATAACCTTCTAAAATATTTAACCATTTTTCCAAGGCATCCACATCTATTTGACCTTAAATATGGGAATTATCAAAATTAACTTGTTCTAAAAATTGTCGATAGTAATAATAATAATAAAAGGTAGGTGTTTCAATCTCCTCTACTTCAAGTGGTTGGTTCTTCATACCCTTCATCCATTTTCTAAGATTCCTAAAGGGATAATACTAAATGGTAAGTTGATATAAGATTCCTAAGAGAGAGTATTTTATTAGTATTTCAAGGACGATTGTTGATTTCTAAGTACCTTGAAAGGGGCGGTGCCTCTAAAGTTGTTTCTTGACGAAAAATGTGTATGTGGTTGTCTTGGTAGCTATCGAAGGATTTGGGGAAAAAAATCCATCATCTTGTCCCTCTGTCGCAGGAGGGATGCCTTGGAAAAAAATTAAATAGGATCCCCTACTCCCTCATCTCTCTTTTCTTCTGCTATGGGAGGTCATCAAGGTCGTCGAGGATGGTCTTTCAGAGGCTCAAGTAGTTCAAGTCCCAAATCCTTATACCYTGACCTCAATGGAGACCTGCACATAGAAACATATAAAGAGAAGACCTCTTTCATACCATTGATCTGGATTTATGAGGGAACAAAACAAAACATATAGATACAATAATACTCAATTTCTATTAATGAATGAAATATGCAGGGACTATAAAAATGTAGAGTGAAATGAACTCGCTAAAATGGTGGTATCTTATCTCTAAGACAAGATGTGATGGATACATCCTTTCACAAGAAGATGATTACAATGAGGTCAAAAATCCATTTTTATATAAATCATCAATGAGAAAACCTTAAAAATACAAAACCCTAACCCCAAAAGATGAAATTCCAAAAGTTTTGTGGGCCCAATGCGGTTAGTTGATACATAACTTCCCAAGGGCGTTACTTTTGCATATGATCTCCATTTGGGGCACTCGGTATCCCATCGAAAATTTTTATACAAGGAGTGCCCATTTTGAATGGCCCAGTACATGCCTTTCAGTATCAATTGGGTTGTTTCAGACCAAAAAACATCGTTTAGGGCCTCAAAACAGCAATGGAAGTTCAAGACCCGAAAAAACTGTAGAAAAACTACCAAGATGGAAACTATATTTTGAGCCAGTGGAATAAGTGGGTGGCGACCGATGTCCACCTAGATTAGTCCTCACCCCTTAGGAAGAAATGGTCTCCATTGTGTTGAGGTCCCCATCAAATGGGGAAACTTCTGCTAAACTTGATGCTTGGTGAGCCACTTTCCTTGGTATAGTAGTTTCCCTGGTTTGACAACCTGATAAAGTTGGATCTTCTATTGGTGGGTGCCCTTAACCTATGTGTCCATTAGATGATCAATTTTTTTGTGTTCCATGTAGCTAGGGTTCATATCTATAGGTGTCAATTGCTATACCACTTCTGGTGTATCTAATAGTGGTAGAAAATATGGTTGAATGATGTCCACATTGAATACTAGGTGCAAGCCAAGGAAGGGGGGAATACTCAACTCATAATAATTGTCTCCCACAACCTTGGTGATGGTGTAAATGCCATAGTGAAATGGATGTAGATTTTTATGCGGCCATGTAAGTAATTATTTCTGAAAATGCAACCAAACCTTGTCTCCCACCTAAAACTTGTGTGGAAGTCGATGTTGATTATGGAATTGCTTGTACTTAGCACTGAATTTCTATAAAATATCATGGACCTATTGGTGGATATGATAGATCCATTAAATGAATTTGGTGGATTTGTTGACCTCAGATTGAGAATGAGAAGATTCTTACCATGTGGACATAAGGGGTGGTGCTACATCAATGGGGCCCAATGGTTGAAATCCCAGGCCCATTTGTAAAGGGATATGATTGGTCAAGCTATGGAGGGCTTGGTTGTAGTTGTATTGAATATAAGGAAGGCTCTCATCCCATGTGCATGTATTCTTGGAGTTGTGCATGCACAAGATATGCATGATCATCCTATTGACAACCTCAGTTTGTCCGTCAATTTGGGGGTGGAAGGAAGTGTATTTGGTGATCTTGGTGTCCAGCAGTGACCAGTGGCTTAACCAGAATGTACTCAAGAACCTATTTTCTTGATATTATATGATGTTTTATGGTAGTCCAAAGTGTACCCACACTCTCTCGAAGAAGAGCTTGGTAGTGGCCTCGGTTGTGATACTCTTCTTGCAAGCTTTCAAAATGGCCATTTTATAGAATCAATCAACAACCATGAATACATAGTCATTTCCAGGATTAGCTTAGGGGAGACCTAACATGTATTCAATTGAGATGGATTCCCAAGGCACATCGAGAGTAGGCAGATAGGTGTACAATCCTTGTTTTTTAATAGTTGGCTTGTTGATGGAGTAGGTAATGCAGGATATGATATACTTACTGACATCATGTTGAAGCTTCGTATAATACAAATGCTTATGTAGTACTACCATTGTCTTCTCCATTCCAAAGTGTTTTTCCACCCAAATGTAGTGGGATTCTCAAATCATCTTCTCATGATCACTTGAAGGAATAAAAAGATGACCCAGATAGCATAACATTCCATCCTGAAGATGAAATTCGCAACGGTTGTTCCTATTCCCAATATATGGTAGGTCGTAGGAAAGTCAGGATCATTTTCATAGAATTGGGACCACCCGGAGGTCTCATGCCTACAAGCATCGATCACGGTGATTAGTGTTGCAACTAGAGGTCGACTAAGGTAGTCAGCGACGTGATTGGTGCTCCCTTTATTATATTTAATGTTGAGGTGAAATTGTTGCAATTATGTGGACCGCTTTGGATGGTGTTTGTTCTATAATTTTCCTTGTGTCTGCATGAACTATACAAGTGATTGATCTGCATGTAGGATTATCTCCTTCCCTATAATTTAATCTTTCATTGGTGGCAAGCTTGTACAATCGAATACATATATTTCTCATAGGTGGGGCACTTAAGGAGGGAATATGAGAGTGTCTCACTATGAAAGGCCACTAGATGACCATGCTAAGTGAGAATGGCACCAACATCATAGTCTGAAGCATTTGTCTCAATATCAAAAGGTTATTTTAAATTAGGTAAGGCAAGCATCGAGGCTAAGCATAGACGATGTTTTAGATCATCAAATGATTTATATTGTAATGTGGCCCACACAAATTGGGATTTTCAACCACTCTTGCTCACCTCGATGAGGGGCCATGCAATATGAGAGAAACCCAACAGGAATCTACGATAGAAGTTTGCAAGGCCCAAGAATATTCGAAGCTCAGTTAGTTTTGTTGGGGTTGGCCAGTCATGAATTACTTGGATCTTAGCTAGATATACATGCAAACCATTCTCATATACAATGTATCTAAGGTATTGGACCATGTTCATATTGAAGGATCATTTCTCTAAGTTATCATATATCTTATGTTGACACAAGGTGTACAAGACATGTTGAATGTGTTGCAAGTGCTCTGCCCAACTCTTGTTGAGTATGATGATGTCATATAGATATACAACCAAAAAGGATTTGATGAAATAATGCAATATGTCATCCATCAACCTCATGAAAGTTGTTGGGGCATTTGTCAAGCCAAATGGCATGACCAACCACTCAAAATTAACTTCTTTAGACTTGAACGCAGTCTTCCATACATCAATCGATTCTATTGGGACCTGGTGGTAGTCGTACTTCAAATCAATCTTACTAAATTACTTGGCTCCCTTGAGTTGGTCAATAAGGTTTTCAATTCATGGAATTGGGACCGGTTCCTGATTGCGATTTTGTTCGGAGCTCTGTAATCAATACAAAGTCGTTAGATCTCGTCTTTCTTATGCACACGCACGATTGGGCTTCCATGAGGCGAGGATTTTGGTTGAATGTGCCTTTTTTGGAGAATCTCTTGAATCTGGTGTTTTATTTCCTCATTTTCTAGAAGAGAGATTTGATATACCATCCCATTAGGTAAAGGTGTTTATTAAGAACCAAATATCAAAATAACATAAAAACCTCATAATAAGTACTCAACTCCTTGACAAAGAGAGAAATTCAGATAATAATCCTGTTCGAGGGGGAAACCTCCTTATAAATCATAAGAATTCACAAATACAAGATGATTCCAAATGAAAAGGGTCTCTTTGGTATATATAGGATACTAGGAGGTACAATTACAACTAATAGACCCAAGTCGACATAAATAAAATAACAATACTAATGTAATATTCCCTAATTAAGCGGTAATGTGTCATGAATTAGGGCTTAACATGCCCCTCCCATTCAAACAAGTGTTGTCCTCAACACTTGAGTAGTTATGGATGCTTTTGTATAAAATATTCATCTTCCCATGTGGAAGCTTTAGCAGGTAGTTTCTTCCACTTAATGAGATACTCTGAAATTGATCTATTCCTCAGCTGGCGAATTCTTATGTCAGTGATGGCTTCAAGATCCAATATGATTTTTATTTCCTCTTCAAGTCCTGGCAATATAGTTTGAACTGGGATCTTTTCACCTATAAGCTTCTTTAAGAATGAAACATGGAAAACAAAGTGTATTCATGAAGATGCAAGAAACTCCAATTTGTATGTCATAGTACCAATCTTTTGCAGCACCTTATAAGGGCCATAGTACTTCCGTGATAATTTATTATCCTTCTTAGCTTTCTTGAAGGACATCTATTTGTATGGTTGTAGTCTTAAAAATACCCAATCGCCTACTTCAAAAGTTATTTCACTATGATGTTGATTTGTTTGTTGTTTCATGTGATTTTGTGCCATGGTTAGGTTTTCCTTTAAGAGTTGGAGAACTTGTTGTTGATGCTCGATGTGATCTTCGACTACTTGAACCTTAGATTTTTCTTTTAGAAAAGAAGTGATGGATGGTGGGTGATATCCATAAAGTGCCATAAATGGTGCCATTTGGTTTACAGTATGAAAGGAAGTGTTATACCACAATTATGCCAAGTGTAACAACTTGAACCATTGTGTTTGTTTACCAGAGACAAAGCAATGAAGGTAGCTTTCSAAACATTTTTTCACTATCTCATTTTKTCCATCATATTGAGGATGATAATATGAGCTATGAGCCAATTGAGTACCCAAAAAAGAAAACAATTTAGTCCAAAAATGTATGGTGAAGATGGGATCTTTGTCGCTTACAATAATCTTTGGGATTCCATGTATCTTTTGAAYTGTCTCCATGAATGCGATGGCAACTGTACTGGATTTGAAAGGATGAGAAAGTTAAAAAAAAGTGTGCATACTTGGTAAGTCTATCAACATTCACCRTGATGACACTCTTTCCTTCAGACTTCAGTAACCCTATGATGAAATCCATGGAACCTCCTCCCAGTGCTGACTTGGAATGGATAATGGTTGTAAAATACCTGGGGTCTTAACAATTTCCAGATTATTTTGTTGGAAAACCAAAAATTATTCCACAAATCTTTGAACATCAGTTTTAAGGCCATCTCAAAAAAATTCCCTCTTGACCCTATGATAGGTTTCAAAAATACTGAGTGCCCTCCTACTGGAGAGGTGTGCAATTCCAAAAGTACTGTGTGTTTCATTTGGGAGTTCTTACATAAATATAAGCGATCTGTGTACCATAGTGAATCATTTTTCCATGTAAATGTATCGTATGCACTGGAATCATGTTGAAACCTTTGAATGAGAGTCCACACTTCTTCATCATTCTTCCATTCATCCCTTTCTTATGTTATCCAATTAGGTTGGATGATAGAGATATCACAGATAAATGCCTCAACATCTTCATCCTTTCTTGAGAGTGCATCTGCAACAACATTTTTCTTCCCCTTTTTGTAGATGATTTCTAGGTCATAACCCAACATCTTGGTCACCCATTTTTACTTCTCTTATGAAGATATTCTTTGTTTCAAGAAGTATTTAAGACTGTCATGATATGTTTTGACCTTGAAGTTCCTACCTATTAGGTAAGGGAACCACTTCTTCAATTATTGTAGTAGTGCCATCATTTTCTTCTCATAAATGGGTTTTTGTAGGTCATTTCCCTTGAATGGTCGACTTTCAAAAGCAAGGGGCCTCTGTTCTTGCATTAGAACAAAACTAATGCCATTTCTCGAGCCATCACATTCCACAATAAAGGTTTTTGTGAAGTGTGGTGTGGTCAAGATAGGGTCTTTTCAAATTTCCTCTTTAAGTTGTTCAAAAGATTAATTTGCCTCTGGAGTCCATGAAGATGCATCCTTCTTGGTTAATGAAATTAAAGGTGTTGTTATTCTTCCATAGTTCCGAACAAAATTGCACTAGTAACCTATCAAATCCAAAAATCCTCTAAGATTCTTCAATGTTTTGGGAATCGGCAAGTCCATCATGGATTTAATATTGTTAGGGTCTACCTTGACACCTTCATGAGATACAATATGACCCAAATACTCTACCTCCTTCAACCCAAAGAAACATTTGTACAGTTTGGCATATAGTTGTTGCTCCTTTAGTAGTTGTAGCACCCTATCAACATGTCAAACATGATCTTCCCAATACTTTCTATATATTATTATATCATCAAAGAATACTAACTCAAACTTTCGAAGGAAGGGCTTGAAAATGGAATTCATCAACCCTTGGAATGTGGAAGGTGCATTCATAATGGCCTTCATGAGTTCTGAATGTTATTTTTTGGATATCTTCTTCTTTCATTCGAATCTGATGATACCATGAACGAAGATCCAACTTTGTGAAGTAGATTTCTCCATGTATTTCATCTAAAAATTCATCAATGACAGGAATGTGAAACTTATCTTTAATGATGATATTGTTGAGCTCTCTATAATCTGGACACATACGTCATGAGCCCTATTTCTTGAGTACCATTACCATTGGTGCAGAGTAAGAAATTTGGCTAGTTATAATAATTCCATCCTCTAACATTTCTTCAACCATATGCTCAATTTCACCCTTATGGGAATAAGGGTATCTGTAAGGCCTGATGTTAGGAGGAACACTCCCAAGAATTAAGTGAATATCATGATCATGATTGCGACTGGGTGGAA
Organism: Picea sitchensis; assembly: GCA_010110895.2. Classification (NCBI taxonomy): domain Eukaryota; kingdom Viridiplantae; phylum Streptophyta; class Pinopsida; order Pinales; family Pinaceae; genus Picea; species Picea sitchensis. The sequence goes on along the minus strand of SNQJ01S0014534.1, from coordinate 204,032 downwards.
GACCTCTAGGAATATATTCAAATACTTTGGAATGATTATCAATGATCCCTTGGAGATCTAGAAAAATAGATGGATTAGATGTTTGAACATATAGTGAGCATAGTTGTACAATTACACCCTGATGCCAATTTTTCAATAATGTTTTCATGCCATTAGAGATTACCACCTTATCGGGTTTCCCTGTGATACCCCTTAACTCGAATTCCTTTCCTTCCAATGAAAATTTCATGAAATTTTTTTGAAAATTAAAATCCACGGTTCCTAATGATTGTAACCATTGGACCCCTAGTGCAACATCAACACCACCCATGGGTATAGAAATCATTGGACTATTAATTACATATTCCACCATAGTAAGATTTATCTTATGGAATTTTCCTGAGAAATTTATAGTTCCTCCATTTGCAATCATTACTTGAAAATATGGTCCTATATATATAAATCAATTGAGAGCTTTGGCTAATTTACAATGAATGAAATTATGAGTACTACCATAATCAATTAGCACTATTACTTTTTTTCTTTTTGATATATCCTTCGATATTGAGTGTTTAAGGAGTGCTAATTCCATCCAATGCATGACATTATATGGTGGGAGTCATCTCTTCATAATAAATCTCTTCTACATATTCATCTTGAGATAGTTTTTGTTCTTGTTCTTGTTCTCCTTCCTCTTCACAATATATATAGAATAATTTATTCTCACCACACTTATGTCCCTTATTGTACTTGATATCACAAGTAAAGCATAAACCTTTTTCTTTTCTTTCCTCCAATTTTTGAGGTGTCAACCTTGTAGGTTGAGGTGGTTTAAAAGAAGTAACATTATTCTCTCGATAGATGTTAGGGGTGGTCCTTCTAGTACCCATAGCCATATTTTTACTTTCAACATTTTTCACCACCCTGAATGCATTCTCCAATGATTTGGGTTCCCAAAGGTGAACATCATGTTGAATTTTATCCTTTAAAGTTCCTATGAATACATCAATCAGGTGATCATCTGGAATATATGTTACCTTTATATTCAATATTTGGAAGTTCTCAATGTGCTCCACAACTGCACCCTTTTGCTTGAGATTTATTGTTGGCCCTTGACCAAGTTTTGAGGATCCTTGGTCATGTTTGACCTACTTTTGGGACTTCGACAGGATGTTGAAGGCAGAGCACAAGTCAAAGCGGAGATCACAGGATCTTGGCCCCTTTTTAGGGATTTTTGGGTTTTTGGCTTATATAACGTGTATGGGGATGTCGGCCCATGGGTTTACCCATGTTTAGGCCTCTTTTGTAATGTATAAATAGAAAGCTGGGAGATGTAAGTAATGGGTGTATGTGATGCTAAGTGAAAAGGCACAAGTGTGTGATACGAAGTGCTAAGTGCAAGTGATAGTGTACATGCTTTGTGCATGTTGTGTGAGTCTTGCAAGGCTAAATGCAAGTGACTGTAAAAGATTGAGTAGAAGCTTTGTGATGTAACCTAGCTCAGGGAAGAAAGATCTGGTGAGGTGCACACATATATCATGTCCTATGCGGAGTAGGATCTTGTTTCTCTATGCATGTAGTTGATTGACTGAAAATAATAAAAGAGTAGAAGAGTTGGTGGACATAGCCCCAGGCTGGGGGTGAACCACGTATATCCTGTGTTGCTATTCTTTGTGTGATGTATTGATGTGTTTACTTGCTTAATTTCTTTGATATAGATGAATGATAGATAGATATGTTAATGCTTTGTGCTTAATAATATGAATGAATTCTAGATCTAACCTATGTGAATGTGCTTAGTGCTTGAATATGCTAGATCGGGGTGAAAACTGTGATGCTCTGTAATTAGGGTTTTATCTAAAAAGTAGATATGGGTTAAATACTGATGAATTGTAATTGCTAAGTGATTTGTTAAGGTGTTGTAATCATAGATTGGTGTCCTAGCTAAGGTTGCAGACATCTGAGTCCTACAACCACCCCTGCCTCTATCTCAGGTGAGACTTCATCTGCTTCTCGGGTGTTGTCGAAAGGGTCGATAGTTAGGGTTTTGTTGGTATGCTCTTGAGCATTTAAACCTAGGTATGCCCATGTGCCAACAAATGGTCCCATTGTCGGGGCTTGAAACTGTGATTGTTGTGAACTGTTGCTTTAGTGCACATTAGTCTACTTAACTTGTGAAGCTCTGTGCTCAGAAAAAAAGTTAGATCTGAAGAAAAGAGGTAATATATGAAGGCTTTGTGCTTTGTTAAAGGTAAGAACAGTGAAAAGTTTTGATTGAAAAAGGAAAGATAAGTGGAATTTTTTGTTTCAAAAGTATGGATCTAGGTATGTTTGATAAATTTTGTCCTAGCTTGAAAATTAGGGCACAACTAGATGAAAGAAGGTTTGATATGAGTAGATATGATAGAAATAATAAAAGATATGTTATTCCTATGCATAGAAAGAATGTTTGAACTAACAAATGGATGCAGGAACCTAGAAAGAATTTTTTGCAGGTTAGCTACTATGATCCTAGTGCACAATATAGGAAAGGTTGGGGATCATTTCAAAGAAAAAGAAGATTAACCCCTTGTTATAATTGCAGAAGACCGGGACATCTTGCTAAGGAAWTCCCTGGTAAAATACCTAGTTGTCTTTGTTGTCAAGCTATGGATCATGAAGTTTTGGATTTCCCTAGAATGATTGCTAAGGTTGAAAGAATGAATATAAGACAAGAAAACCCTAAGGAAGATCAATCCGAGACTATATTACTGCAAATGAAAGAAACCCTGAATGATCACCAAAATATCAACTTATCAAAGATCTTCAAAGAAAAAGAGTGCATACAAACAAGAATAGGAACTTCGACATAGACTGTGTTCTAGGTGAGGAAACACAGGTGAATATTATGACAGAAAGAACCTAGGAAATTTTAGGAAAGCCTGCTATGATTCCTTCATTAGGAGGAATAGGATTATTTAGAGGAAAGTTGATAACCCTATGTGGAAGACTCACCCAAATAGTTATGAGTGCTCATGGAACTATGATAGAGGAATATTTTGAGGTTGTTAAATTTATTGAGAACAACGCCCCATTTGCTATGTTATTAGGAAAACTCTGGATTGAGAGAAATCAGACCAGAAGAAAAGAAGAGGAAGTCTTAGAACAAAGGAAGCAAGAATTAAAAGATTTCATGACTTGAGGATAGCGCACTTGATTGAATAACAGGAGAACGGATCAAAGCTATTTAAAACCATAAAATTGGATGCCTAAGTTGAAACAACACAAGAAGACTCATAGAAGAATGGAGCACCTACCCCAGACAGAGAAGAAGTATTGTCCTTGAACCCTACGAAAGAATCTCAACCGCGCGAAGTTACTATGCCAAGAGGAGATAATAATCAGAATGGGAAGAGGAACCCAGTAACGCATATCACAGGGGAAAAGGCTAGAAATCTCAGTAAGAAGAAAGAGGAGCCAGAAAAACTACAAGAGGTTCCCGAGGGAACTTCGCAGAAAAAGGTTTGAAAAACTGGAACTTCGTCAGGATATCAGAACAACACAACTTGGAACTTCTCCATGGTGAAATGATATAGCCGTTGAAAGCATTATAACCATTAGCCCGATGCCCAAAACAGTTAGAACAATAGATATGACCAGAAATCTCGCCATCAGACCATTGGGACCACGCCGTAATGGAAAGAAATGCATTGATGAAGGTCTCTTGTATGTTGGAGAATATCCATTGCATCGTTGTCTACTTATTCCGTCAATTGTTGCACCGAGAACACTTTTGCAAATTGTATCGGATCCAACAAGAGAACTCATTGCTATCGCATTGTGTTTATTGAGATCGACACATGTTCCATTACTTTAAGCATTCATTCATCCACCTGAGTTATTTGATCTGAGCATGTATGTCGGACGAGCTCAGCGCCACAGAGAAAGTCGTCAAAGAAGTTATAATCGACCTTATGGAAAAGAGAGTGATTTCCATAGGAGTTCAATATTCATCGACGCAAGGAGTGCAAGCCTCCCCATCAACGGCTCACGGATCCGAACCATCCCGTGTTGCATATGAGAAAAGAACCAAGAACAGAGATGACTTAGAGAATGTAAAGTTAATCCCATCTATTATTCCTGATTACATCTCGCCTCTAGCCGGCCCGGTGAATTGTGACAGTGTCCCAAGGGACTTCGAATACACAGTCATCATGGCGTACCTCCTGAAGGGGAAATGCACAGTCAGATCACAGTTGGAGAGGATTACAACCTTAAAGATCAGTGACTATAATCTATGGGACCGCAAGACCTACGACATCCTTGCACCTCACAAGTACTTGACTAAGACAAAGGGAAAGAGATTGAGGATCATTCCCCAACCATGGACCATCAACATCACGCAGTCCACTATCCTTAATGTCATGAAAATTCCACACTTTGGAAGGCACCAAGAGGTTAACGTGTGCGTTAAGATCCTGTTGTCATGCTTCCATGACAGTTATTTATGGTTATACAGGCGTATTACCATCGATCTGGCGTTGATCCATAGGATCATTGGATTGAGCATGCAGGGACCCGATCCATGGGACTCATACCTTGGGAAGGTTGCAGATCGTGCCCTAGCACAGAGGATTAAAGACATCTATGGAGATTTAGAGAAGGGGAGGTGAGGATACAAGGTAGCCTCCATTCATAATGGTGTAGTGTGTCTCGCTTGACAGTTGATTGCTGGTAAGATATTCTGAAAGAATAGACCCACACAGGTCACAGGGTTTGTGGTTGACCTCACAGGAAAGTGCGTGGAGGGATTACAGATGAACTAGGAAAATTACTTAGTCAACCAGTTAGAAGTCAATTATCACGAAGATCAGGATCAGGGCTATGAGTTCCACTTTAGTTGGTTGATGATCCTCATCACATTTACAGCTTGGGAGATGTCAGAAGGTGTGACCTTCCCATACATTGAGTCGTTCGAACCACTTGCTACAAATTTCACCATGCTCTGGTATTCGAGCAACATGGGAAAACAGTGGCATTCGAATGCAGTATTCCATACCTACTACCTACAACTGAAAAGGGCTATTGAATCGTTCCCCCGGATGATTCCAAACACTCTGGACAAGTTCAGACCCCTTATGAAGTTTCACACAGATAGGCATTTCATATATATCACCGTGCACGCAGATGATAATAAAGAATAGCTTCAGTCATACTATAAGTTCACTGAGGAGGACCTGGAAGAAATAACTAAGGAATGGCCCGCAGAGTTCCTTATACCAGTTTCTAAGGCAAAATTGTCCAACCCAAACCTCATTGGAAACCCGATAGTTACCCGCGAGGAGTATAATGCACCCAGCAGTAGCAGAAGGAAGAAGAAAGAAGATGTATAGGAACTGAGCAATGCATCAGAAGAGATTGCCTCAGATTCACCTGGTGGAGGAGGAGGTGACGAAGTGGACAAAGAGGAGAAAGAAGAAAAATAAGGGGAAGAAGATAAGTAGGAGCAAGGTGAAGTAAGCCCGCCACGGAACCCCCTTGATGATGAAGATCCATCGAAGAAAAGGAAGGTTTCCCCCACGAAACCTACATCGTGGAAGAAATCCAAAGAAAGCAAGTTGAAGCTTCAGACTGTACTCACGATCGATGACTTTGATTTCATCATCGCAACTGTATCAGATGCTTCGTAGGAAATTTTGTAGAGCAATGAAGCCAAGCAAGAAGCCTTGTATGAAAGAATCACAACAGAGCTAAGAGGGGTACAGCAGGCCCTTTAGTCCAGTCGTGTAGTATCCACTGCGCCCCCGCCATAAAAAAAAACAGAGTTGGGAGATGAGCCTGCCCATTTCCGCAAACTAGTTGATGCAATCGAAGCCCGCCTTCATTGAGCGCAAGAAGAGAAAGAATAGGCCTTGAAGAAAGCACAAGAGAAAATGGTAGAGCAATGACGAGTTTCGCAGCAGGATAAGGTTGCCTTCCAAACTAAGTTTGAAGAAGATAGAGCGTAAATACAGCAGGATA
>SNQJ01S0014534.1:113226-145426 GCA_010110895.2 Picea sitchensis | reverse complement strand
GATTTGCCTCCTTATATGCAAATGTATGTAGTTGTTAATGTTGAGAATTTGAAATTGTATGAGCCTCCGTTGATTGATGATCATGGAGAGCATGTTCAGATTCCTTCTATAGATGATTTTTCCCCAGAATATCTTACAGAACTACATGAAGACACCATCCTTGATAGGAGAATGCGAACTTCAAAACGAGGAAATGTGGAGTATCTTCGAGTTGGTCTTAAAGGAACAAATCCAAGAAAAGCCAGTGGATTGAGGTTGGAAGAGTGAGGGAACTATACCCTCATCTTCAAATAGACTGAAAATAGTCTTTTGGAGGTCCAAAATCTTTCCAATGGGGAGGTGTGATCAGGGGATCAAATTTTGCTCAAAAATTCAAAGTGCTCAAAATCACTTCAAATAAAACGAGAGCGTAGGTCTCGTTGTTACAAACCCAACACAACTCGTTTGGGTTCAAAGGGACATCAGGAGTGAGAGATATCACGTTCTGTTCAAATTTACAAACAGGCAAAAAAGAGGGTTGTTGACTGTACAGTCCGTAACGACGCTGACGTGGCAGGCCGTACGACACGTGGCAGACAGGCATTCAGATAGTTGGCAGGTGACTTGGCATGTTTGGCAGCCAACGGAACGACGACACGTGGCCCAGTCAATGGCCGCCACGTGTCATCCATTATTTGGTTTAAAACTTATGTCGTTGGCCGAAGTCGACCCCGCGACCTACGGGCAGGGGAAAAGACTTGGCAAAGAGTCGCCAACCGGCGCGCCACCATTTGTTAATTTTTATATATGTGGCAAGGAATGTATATAAGTTTGAATATGCGGGTGGTTTGAGCCGTGACCGGGCCGGGGTTGAGCCCCAACCCTTGGTCGCACATTATATAGCATATAACCCACGGTTATATCGTATGGGCGCGCGCGTGGGGTTAATGTTTGTTCCAATAGTTATTTCAATGACCCGCCATTTGGCCTTTGACCATTGGCTTATGTAACGGGAGCCCATGTTTATGCTAGCGTGTGGTCGCATGGGTCATATGACTTGGCCCTTGACAGTTAGGGGCTAGGTGCACCCGTAACTATCCTATAGTTTGCACAGTTCGCGCGGTTGCATCCAATGCTAGGTTTTTACGCTTAAATATGCGTGTGGGCTAGGTTGAGCCATGAGAGGTGCGTTTTGTAGATGCAGAGACAACAAGCTTGAAGGGGGGACTTCCAGGAAACCTATCTTCTTGAATTTTTGGCCAAACGAGGTGCCGAAAAAGCCCAACTAGGGGTTTTTGGACGTTCTGAAGCCATTGGAGCAGTCTATTTGGCATTTTGAAAATTGTAAAGAACATTTTTGAGAACTTTGAGCAAATAATACAAATGATCCATTGGAAGCTGGACCAGGAGATGTAGCCCAAGAGAGGGGTGAACTCCTTTATCATTTGCCGTGTTATGTGTTTACTGTTCATTGATTATGCTGCTGTTTATATGCATCTTGAATGAGTAAAACCTATTGAAAGTTGTGTTGCAAAGATGATCCATTTGCATTTTTACACATAAATTTTACTTGCAAATATTTTCAAGAATACAAGTCTTCTTCATTTTTAGATCATGCAGGTTGAAGAAGAGCTTTCGTGGCCTAAAACAAGCTTCAAGGCAGTGGTATTTGAAGTTTGATAGGTTTATGACATAACAAGGTTATAGTAGATGTCATTCTGATGACTGTGTTTATTTTAAAAGGATATAAAATGGAAGCTATATTTTCTTGCTATTGTATGTAGATGACATGCTTGTTGCAGGGTCTAATATGCAAGATATAAATGTGATCAAGAAAAAATTAGATAATTAATTTATGATGAAATATTTGGGTGCTACAAAGAAAATCCTTGGTATGAGAATAACAAGAGACAAGAAAAATCACAAATTGACACTGTCTCAGGGTGAGTACATAGAGAAGGTGTTGGAGAGGTTTATAATGCAGAATGAAAAACTAGTTAGTACACCTTTGGCTAGCCATTTCAAATTAATTAAGGAAATGTGTCCCAAGACATAGGAGGAGATAGAATACATGTCCAGGGTCCCTTATTAATTAACAGTTGGAAGCTTGATGTATGTGATGGTTTGCACAAAACCATATATTGCACATGTAGTGGGAGTTGTGAGTAGGTACATGAACAATCCAAGTAAAGAACATTGAGAGGCAATAACGTGGATTCTCGGGTATTTGAGAGGTACTGCTACTCATGCATTATGTTTTGGAGGTTCATACATTATTCTAAAGGGACATGTTGATTTAGATATGGCAGATGATAAATATAGAAGGAGGAGCACTGCAGGGTGTGTTTTTAATGTAGGTGGAACAACAATAAGTTGGATTTTAAAACTGCAAAAGGTTGTTTCACTTTCAATAATGGAAGAAGGGTATGTTGCTGCTATAGAGGTTGGTAAAGAGATTATTTGGTTACAAAGGTTTATGGAGGAATTGGGAAAGAAGCAGGAGAATAAAGGATCGTACTGTGACAACAAGAGTGCCATTCATCTTGCAAAGAACTCAACCTTCCATTCTAAGACTAAGCATGTACAACTTAGGTACCATTTCATATGATCCGTCTTGGAAGATGGACATTTGAAGTTGGAAAAGATACATACTAGGCAGAATCATGTAGACATGTTAACAATGGTAGTAACCAGGGAGAAACTAAGTTCGTGCTTAGTTTCAATTGGCCTTCAAGAATGAAGGTGAAGATGAGAAATTTTCCAGGTCCAAGGTGGATCATAGTCCAGCAAGTACAACAACAATGGAGTTGTTGTGATCAGTGTCCAAGTGGGAGATTGTTGGTTATGGAGCCTGATTATCTTCTTGATTCAGAGGTTTGTTTTAGTTGTTCTTGGATCCCATTTCCCGACGAGGGGTGTGGGGGCGATTTCCCCCCCACTATTGTCATCATGGGGGGAAATGACAATTAATGGAGCCCCCCTGGTGGGGGATTCAGGGGTAGTGCCCCCGAAGTGAAATTTTTGGAAAAATTCCTTGTAAAATATTGTAATTTCGTAGTCAATTTGGATCATTCATTATAAGGTCACAGATCTAATGGTAGAAGTTATATTAGGGTTTTTTGCACTAGAAGGAAAACCTCTTTTCATGAGGGGATTGTATTGTGGTTGGGTATGTGTGTGAATATTTTATTATGAGAGATGAGACTGTGAGAAAAAGAAGATGAAGTTACAATGGGTGTGTTGTAGGTTGTATCCCTTCAATTTGCTGGATAAAAATAAAGGAAGGACCTGTAAATTTCTCTGGTAGACGTAGCCCACACTGGGTGAACCACGTGTATCTGTGTCTCTATTGTATTGTGCATCTTCTATGTTTTATTTCTGCATTTGTTTTATTTTATTGCTCCGGGATCATGTTTTTCTAACATATTGATACTTGGAATATTAAAATAGGGGACATTAAAGAGAAACCTCAATATTTATCGCTCAATAAAATATAAAATATTATTGATTAAAAAATAATATATTCACAAGAGAATTCTTGAAAACATAACCAGGAATCTTTCAAAGACTATGATACAATGTACACTATATTTTACAGAAATAAAATAACCATTATATGAAAGATAATATAATTCTCACATCCATCACAGTATCATAAATTTTGATCATATTCATAAGAAGGAAAGACACAAGTCCACAATTGAGAGCACTTTAAAAGAATATTTCATTCAAAATAAGACAGAATATGATAGGCACATTTCAAACATCCCATGCTCAAAAACTCAAAGTTTGAGAAGTCATTGAAATTACACCCCAAAGTAGTTCTCTTGGGAGTTCAAAAATATTTGTCTTAATAATCTATTTTTCAATAAATAAAAATAGCATCCGTTCAAATGGACTTGGGTGGGGATCTGGTGGACCATAAAAAGAAAGTGGAACAAGTTTGAACCTAAAAAGAAGAAAGGAGACGATCAAAAAACAATTATGTTTTCTCAAGAATGACAAGACACAACTGGATGATTCCTGAACGAGATGGAAAAATAATAGACATTATGAAAGATGTGATCAGTTTACTCACTTTGATGGATTTCTCTCGCTTCTATCTGTTGGCCAATGTTCCTTTTGTATTCTCCTTTGTTGTGATTCTTTGACCATTTGTAACTTTCATTTCTTGATCTATTTCTGTTATTTTGATTAAAGATTTATTTAACTAATTTTCAATATAATCCCTCATTGGTGCAACTGTTACCACTTGCCTTACTCTTATGTCAAACAATGAATCCTTTATCCCTTGGTAGTAAATTGAAATTTGATGTAATGTATCTTCTATATATTCATTCTTTCTTACATAATTGAATAACCAACTTTCTACTTCAAACTCTGAATCTTCTGTTAAATTGTTGAATCTCTCGGTCAATGCAGATTTCAATGATTCTAATTTCTCTTCAAACTTCTCCTTAGACATAAATATGGAATTTAAAATTATCTTTGGGTCATCAACTTCTCCAGTTGTTCCATCTAGATCCAAATCAACTAACTTTAAATAATGTTCTCCCCTCTTGACACTTATAGTGTTAATATCAACCAATATTTCTTTTAAACATTTAATTCTTTTAATCCAACATGCCTTTAGTTGTTTAATGCAGACCGAGAAGGGTAGGTATTCTTCTTTTCTTTTAAGCTCACTCATATTTGAAACTTCAATAAAAAAGGTAGTAATTTATCCTTTATAAAACTCATCATTTTCCAAATCATCTTGAAGGAAAAGTTTCAAATTTGTCATTTTTGATGCCAAGGAAATGAAACTATTCACAAGTTCCCATGTCTCAAGAATTAGAGACATTTTCTTTTTAATATTTTTTCCAACATATCTTCGCACTGTAGCAAGTAATCTTGATGTCCCTTTTAATTTTGAGCTAGACTCTGGCATCGCATCAAGATTCTTCCATGGCTGCATCGTAGCAATTGGAATAGCAAATATGGGCGGGGGAATTAGGGAATTGGATCCATACAATTTTGGAAGGTGGAACCCCATTGAAATCAAATTATGAATTAGATTTTCCTTGAACTTTTTTGTTTTTTGTATGAACTTTTTCAAGAACCAATTTATTTTTACTCTTGTCAAATAGAGCACTATGCAAGGTCAAGGAATCTTATTCAAAGAAGACTCGTTCCTACATTTCCAATTCAGCTACAATTCTCTACTTTCCAACACTTTTTATTCTTCGTTAGGGAATTTTATGTCCTCGATGTTTGCATCCAGGTCCATGTCTTTGAGAGCGATTTCATCTTCAAGTTCAACCTCATCTGTTCCTTCCTGATTTATCTATCTTTTTCTTTAAATGGTTACTGGAAACTTATGGGGTCTTTCAAGACTTCCCTTAGGAGGGTTTTGATCTCCTCCATCATCATAATCATCAGTTGAAGACTTATTTTGTTCATGTGCCGCTGACTAAGAATTTGATTTTGGTTGGATGCTTTTCCAAGATACATTAGGAGAATGAGTAATCCTTTCATTAACAACTCTTCCCCTTTGTCAATGTCGGTTATTAGTGCTAATAATAGTCTCAATGTCCTCTTGTTTCTTTTCAACAAACACTGCTTGAGGGTCTTGGTTGTCACCTTCTTCTTCTTCTAATAGAAATGAATTATCAAGTGAGACACTAAATACAACAAATGACATATGATCCATAAAAAATTGGTTAGGGTCGAACCCTTTGATTGTGTCAACTAATATTAAATTATATTGATCAAATTGCACTGAAAATTCATCAATATTTGAAGTATTTCTCAACAAAATTTCCTCAATTCTCCAAAGTAGAGGAATGAATTGCTTTTGTCTTTTTTCATGAAAGAAATGAACCCAAAATATGTGTTTTCTGCATACCTCTACAACAAATATCTTGTCTAACACATAATACAAGAGATGCAAAGGTTTTTCTTGAGAACAATACATTATGATAACACTATAGTTATCCATGGCTTCAATGCTTCCTTACTTATTCGAGAAAGTTGCTGCTGCTAAAGATAGTCTCAATGTTTTCGGCCCAGAGATAGGTTTTTTGAAGGAAGAATCAAATGCATTATGAAATTCATAGAAACAATACATAGCCTTTTTTTTCCATGAGGCTGGGTACCACATCTGCATTGGGTCAATTTTACAATTGACTCATTTTCCCAATTTCAAACCCTTGAAAAAATGATAGTAAGTGATGGTGAAGATTAAGTATAAAGATATGTAGAATTTCTTTGTCTTCTTGAAATTTGATAACTAAAAAGATATTTCTCTATAAATAATCTTTTCCTAGTAAAAACTTTATTTTTCGTGAACCGTAAAATGTAATATATACAGAGTTAGTCGAGGAATGGTAGTCGTAGATTCTTGACCGACTACTCTAGTGAAAATCCATGCTATTTCTCGATAAGTTTTTTTTGAAAAATTGGCATGGATGTTAGACAAATCTTTTGGCATCATTGTCAGGTATTCAAGATATTCCTATTGAAGCTTTGATCCATTATTTCTTTCCTTTCAGGAAACTCTTGGCTTCATCTCCTTTGAATGTAATTGTCATCTCTGGGAGTTTCAAAATTTTATTGAAGATCAAAGGTGCTTGAGAAATAGGGGATTCTCCTTGAATTTGAATTATCCTCCTATTTTTATCAAATTTTTCCATGCACCAAGAAACTAGTTCTTTGAAATCGAAAACTTCCAATATACAACCTGCTAACGCAATCCCTGATGTCCAAACTTGGTTCAAATTCCTTTCTGAAAGTGGTAGTAATGAATAATACCAGTATGATCTTGACCATTGAAATCTCTGATCCTCTTGCCCAAATGAGTTTAGAGTGTCCCCGGAAAATTATTCTCTTCTTCTCATTTTCATGCTTGATGAAGTTGACTAACTAACGCACAATCACTTTAAAAATTGAATTTCAAAGTAATCCCTTTTACTATAATATGCATTGAAACTCTTATTTTGAAAGAATGATTAATATGGATTAAATTCGATTTAATAGAGAATTGTCTCAAGAAGGTCGCCATTAATAATGACCTTTTAATATTTTAACCACTTGTTATTTTCTGTAATATTTTCATTAAATATACTTTGGGGAGAGTGACAAGATGCAACACGTATTACCAAGGAGCAAAGGAGGATCAAATGCATGTCAAGAAATAGTGGAATCAAGAAAAACACATGGAACCGCAAACTCGCGGTGAAAAATCAAGAAACAACTAAGTATAAGACTAGATTGGTTGGANAAGGGGGGGGGGGGAGTTTTGAAGAGTTATGTTCCGCGAACCCGCAATGAAATTTAAAACAAAATAAGTATTGTGCAACGACCCCTACCATTACGACACAAAAATGACATACAATAGGTAATTTGTTTTAAAGCATTAGGAAATAATGTCAACAATACAATCATAGAAAAACAAATCGACGACATCATAATGAATGAATTACATGTGACACATCATCGTAATCAATCACGTCGCAACCGACACATCCACAATTTAGTAACAACATATAATAAACCATCATCATAAATAAACGATGACACAAAGTAACAACATCACCCAATACTCATCATTGATATAGATAACAACATAATCAATGTGCCAGTGAAGGATATCGACGCATACACATAAAAGGCATAACAGATTAGCACATTAAGATTAGAGAAAATAAACACAACACTCATCAGATAAAGATTATAAAATGACTACATGCCCATCCTACCCTGCAAGGTTAGGACCTCCAGAACACATAAGCAACGCTCAAGCCTAGGTTCCCATCGATTTTGACCATTTAAGGTCTCAGAGTTGGCGTCTTCTCTGAGGAACAAGGAGGTGTCTACATCCCACCCTCCACAATCAAGTCCAAGCCGACTAAGCTAAATAACATCATCAACGATCATCCAAGTGAAAATGAATTCTAATAAACCAACACATGTAACATAAAATTCCATGGCGCAAGAGAACTAAAATACCAAATCCATCTAGAAACGACATAAGCCGAGACACAATAATCTACTTATTTAAATTTTTAGGCATAAAAAACATCTCCTTAACTTCCAGGCATGCGATTAAATAATTCATAAAATTACAATAATAAACATCATTATCAAGGTAAGCACATGATCTGTTTTCTAGATTAACGTATTCACTTATTTATCATTGCACGCAAATAATCCAATCATAAGGAAATCATACCGCAACATGGTGATAAGTGCATTAGTAAACTAAGTTGTAAACATTTATGCGTCAACTTAGATCATAGCGCAAACAACCTAACACCTATTCATCAACATCATCCAAGGCGCAAGATAAACAAATTCCACACCATCATACATGACATAAAATTCCATTGCACAAGAAGTTCAAAAATCTTTGACTGTCATGCATTGTATGGAATCCACAAACAAAATCAATCTAATAATAATCAAGCTATTAAAACAACGCAAGGTAAATAAATTCATTACATTTTATCGCGTAAGGGTCTAAGATCTAACCATCATAAAAATCCATGAGTATAATAAGTAAATAACCAACAACCATTCATTGCATTGACTATTCATTGCGTGCAAGAAGAAAATCTAAACATTATAAAATACCTCCTTCAATACCTTAGATTTTCATACGCGCGAGAAATAAACTAAGTTTAAAACCATCATTCAAGAACAACTAAATAAACTAAATAACTAAACGTCTAAAACCATCATTCAATACATTAAATTCATGCACGCAAAAAATAAACTAAATCTAATTGAACATGCATCCACGTCATCTATTGCGCAAGAGTACCCAAGCATTTTTATTCCAAGGCGCAAAATAAATATAATCTCGTAATTGATCTTACTTTTCAATGATTACAAGGTGCTAAGGAAATAAAAAATCTGTAACTATCGTTATGACATACCATCCATTTGCGCAAGAGATTCAAGCGCTTTTCTTAACCACTCCTCTATAAACATTTACTAAAACAACATTAATAATGACCCTTCATCATAAACAGTTAATAAAAAAATGACATTTAATAATGAACATTATTATAAACATTTAATAATAACCGAACATTAATAACACTTATACAACATTTATAATAACCGTTCATCATAACAGTTAATTAAATAGACATTAATGATGGACATTATTATTAGAATTAATAATAACATTAATAAATGCATATGCAACAATTAAAATAACCGTTCATTTAAACATTTAATAAAATGAAACATTAAAGATGAGCATTTATTACAAGCTTACATTAATGATGAACATTATTATAATCTTTCATAATAACATTAATAAAACAAGGAAATACACAACAAAAACGAAGAGTCAACATGCCCCTATGCTGGGCATTTTTCTTGCTCACACACAGAGTTTAATCACATCAAATAAACAAGGAAAGACACAACAAAAACATAGAGGCAACATGCCCCTATGTTGAACGTTTTTCTTTCTCACACGCAGATTTTATTCACATTAATAAAACTAGAAAATACACAACAAAACGTTGAGGCAACATGCCCCTATGCTGGTCATTTTTTCTCACACACAGAGTCTTTTCACATAAAAAATAAACAAGGAAAGACACCACAAAAGTGAAGAGGCAACATGCCCCTATGTTGGGTGTTTTTCTTTGTCACACACAGATTTTAATCACATGAAAATAAACAAGGAAATACACAACAAAAACGTAGAGGCAACATGCCCCTATGATGAGCATTTTTTTTGCTCACATGTAGAGTTTATTCACATTAATAAAACTAGGAAAGACACAACAAAAACGTTGAGGCAACATGCCTCTAAGTTGGGCGTTTTTCTTGCTCACACGTAGAGTTTATTCACATTAATAAAACAAGGAAAGACACAACAAAAACTAAGTGAGGGAGTATGACCAACCATATCCGACAACCATTACAATTCCATCAACAATAAATCTATGTACACTTCTAACTAATTTACAACTGCAACCTTAAAAAAAATGTGTACCGTAATCCGATTGAGGGCTTGGTGATGTTCTTCGACTGCTGGCGATAAGAAAAATCAGTCAAGAGAAAAATCCGACAGCATAACCTTACGCATACCAGTCGTGATCCATTCCCCTTCTCTGTCATTTATTTTATAGAGTTCTTCTTAGTGACACTTCCATTTGCACATTAACTTCATTTTATTAAAAATTAATTAGGAAAATTTCTCCCCCATACACTTGTCACTCGATCCCTTAGTTGCACCAGAATTTCATTTAATTAATTAAATTAATTTTCCAATTTCCCTCACCCACCTAAAAGCATTCCTAAAAACTCTCCGTGACGTCCCTTTATTCCCTCACATTCTCTTAATGACTTACGCCTTTCTTAAATCTTAGTTGAGTTCTAAATTGGAAATTTCTCTAGTCTAGATTCCCTTCTATGTTCCACATTCCTTTTTCATTTAATTTCCCCTTTTGTCTAAGTTCTAAATTAGCAAGTTTTTGCACATAACCAACAATCAATTTTTGATAAATTCTTTCTCCTTTAAATTTTAAATTTGATTTTTCTTCATCCCCCTTTTATTAATTGATTAATTTTTTTTTTTTTTTTTCCTTATATCCTATTTAGACCTATGCTCTAATTTCAACCGGGCTTAGCAAAAGTTTTTTTAAGGGAAATTTTATAATTTTTAAACTTTACTCATACAACATTTATTTTAAGGCTAACCAAGTCAAAATAAGATATTTTTTCTAGGTACCTAGGTTCATTGACTCACCAGTGTTAAAAATCATGATGTGCCCTTCAGGACGCACTATGTGCTCCAAGGGTGCCACTCACTTTTATTCATGTTTCATTTATGTGAAGTGCCCTTCAATACGCACTACAAGCTCCAAGGGTGCCACTCACCTTTTGACTAATTTTGGTATACGTCCAACCCTTGGAGTCAAAACTCCGTCAGGCGACCTTGTGGGAGACTAAGTTCCTCTAAGGAATAACGACCCTACTTTATTGCACACCCCTTAGAATCTTTGTGAGCGACTGTCTCAGTCTGCCCTCACGACATCATGGATCTCTCGAACTAGGTAATCGTTAACCTATAGTTCGAGCCACAACGAGAGTGCTAGTAGGTTGTGGCAGGGTTGTTGCCAGACCTCTCCCTCAATATCTTTGGTTGTCGTGCATGACCCCTTTACTCCAAATGTGAGTCTTATTAGAAAGCAATCGTCATCCTGCATCCATCAACGAAACATGTCAGTGAACCATAAACAACATCATAATATACCCAGTCATATGTCAAATATGTATTAACATAAATACTCAAACCATATATAGTCCACTCCCTGACTCGATCCGGAGTCCAAGGAGGTCCATTGATGTCATCGAAATCCTCAATCTGTCAAGAGTCCTGCACACTCAAGAGAAACCAGTCAATAGAACCTATCTATACATAAATAACATATCATAACATCATAATCCATAGTCTCATCATGAGAATCCATAAGCGAAGTAGTCAATTATATAATGAACTGGATCACTTGCACGCAAGTGTCCTCAAAGAATGAGTCATATCAGGTGCGTTCAAGAGTAGGATGTTACATACACCCCCTCTTGTTTTAAACTTTGTCCCAAAGTTTCACAGTATGCAAGTGAAGAAATAAAGTATCTGAGATTATCTAAATGTCTAGCTATCAAATAAAAATGGAATCTGTTGACGCATATCATATGTGTCCTCCTAGGTAGCTGAGTGCAGACTATAATTGTCCCACTGGGCCTTGACCTGATCGACTGTTTGACATCGTAGTTGTCGAATGCGATGGTCCAAAATGCGGATTGGCTCTGTCGTAAGTGCACCCTTGTCCAATACCCGCAAGGAACTCATGTCAATCACATGTGTAGAATTGATAACATAATATCTCAAGACTGATACATGAAAAACATCGTTCATACGCCTCAAAGAATCATGCAAGGCTAGTCCATAGGCCACGAGCCCTTTCCTTTCCACAACTTCTGAAGGTCCCACAAACCTAGGATATATTTTAGCATCCTTTACAAACTTGATCGAACTCTTGTGCGGTTTCACCCGCAAGAAGACTTGATTTCCAACTTCATAACTATGATCAACATGATGCACATCGACATAACTCTTCTGTTGATATTGCGCTTCCTTGATCCTTTGTCTTATGGTTTTCATTTGATCTTCCATTTCTTGGATCTCTTCTGGTCCTACCAGGACCCTATCCTCAAGCCGATCCCAACTTAAAGGTGCCTGACACAGTCGCCCGTAAATAAACTCAAAAGGCACCATATTAATGGTGCTTTGATAATTGTTATTGTATGAAAATTCTTCCAATGGAAAGAACTCCTCCCAATGCTTATGTTGGTCCATCACGTACATACCCAACATATCCTCCAAGATTTGTTTCGTTTGTTCTATATGCTCGTCTTTCTTCGAGTGATATGTGATACTAAAGTTAATTTGGGTTCCCATGGCCTCTTGGAAACTAGTCCAAAATCGTCCTGTAAACACCGATCCTCGATAGGATATGATCCTCTTAGGAACTCCATAAAACCTCACAATCTCGCTGATGAAAAATATAGCTATGTCAGGTGCCTGATACGTCGTACACATAGGGATAAAATGTTCACTCTTCGTCAGAGTGTCAACTACCATGAAAATCGAGTCATGCCTCCTTGCCATTAACTGAAATCCATTGATGTAGTCCATCGAAATGACCTCCCATTTCGATTCTAGAATAACGTGTGGTTGTAGTAATCCTGTCGGATGCCTATGTTTAGCCTTCACTTTCTGACATTCTAGACATCTTTCCATGCAGTTGACTATGTCCTCCTTCATTCCTTTCTAGAAGAATAAGGGTTTAAGGTTTTCCCTCATCTTCGTGACTCCAGGATGAGCCATGTACACTGCTCTATGAGCTTTGTTTAAGATCACAATTCTCAATTCATCGTTGGGCGGTACGTAAATCTGGTTATTATATATCATTAATCCATCATTGTCAATAGTAAATCCCTCAAATCTTGGTACCATCATGGTGTTTTGTTCGATAAATTCTTTAACCTCTTGATACCAGTCATCATCATGTTGCATAGCTAGAATATTTTCACGTAGATTCGTCTGAAGAGGTATCACCGAAAATATGTGTGGTGTTCAAATCAATGCATCATCCACTCTATTCATTGTTCCTTTGATGTAGATAATCTCAAAATCGTACTTTCTAAGGAGTCTCGACGAACGCCTTTGTCGTGCGTTCAAGTCACTTTGCGTAAAAATGTGTTGCAAATCATAGTGGTCCATTTTTAGTTCGAATTTTCGTCCAATCAGGTAGTGTCTCCAAACTCTCAAGGCATACATGATGGCTAACAACTCCAAATCGTGTGTAGCGTAGTTCTCCTCATGCTTTGTTAACTTTATCGAGATGTAAACGATCACTCGACCATATTGCATAAAGACTCCTCCTAAGACTTCCTTGGATGCGTTAGTGCATACCAAGAATTCCTCATCCATGTCAGGGAATTTTAGTATCGACGTTGTCATCAACAACTCCTTGAGTTGTTGAAATTCCTCCGCGCACTTTTCGGTCCATACAACTTCTTGTTCTTCATCTGCAATTCCGTAATCGGATTTGATATCTTCGAAAAACCTTCGACGAACGGTCGATAATATCCTTCTAAACCCATGAAGTTGCATACTTCGGGTACATTCGTCGGCACAGGACATTCCATAATAGCCTATACCTTTGTTGGATCTACAGTGATACCTTCGCTGGACATGACATACCCTAAGCAATGAATCCTTGAGATAATTGCGATAGTTTCTCGTAATTTGTGTTTATGTAAACCTTGTAATGCTAGGCGTAAACATTCGTCATGTTCTGTCGTCATCAAAGAACATATAAAAATGTCGTCAATGGGTACTTGAAAAAACTTGTCCAAGGATTCGTGAAACACCCCTTTCATCAAGCTCATGAATACCCCTGGGGCGTTTATCCGTCCCCACGGCCAAAAGGTAAACTCGTAGTGTCTGAACCACGTTTTGAAAGCAGTCTTAGGAATATATTCCTCTTTAATTCATAACTGGTGATAAATTGATCTCAAGTCGATATTTGAAAACACCGTATCTCCCTTCATCTGATCGAAAAAATTGTCTATCATTGGCAACAGATATTGGTTCTTAATCGTTGCCTTGTTCAATTGACAATTGTCAATGCAGAGTCTCCATGACCCATCCTTCTTCCATATGAAAATAACAGGCGCACCCCATGGTGACACACTTGGACATATAAGTCCTAGGTCCAACAACTCCTTCAGTTGCATTTTCAACTCCTATAAATCAAGGGTCGACATCCGATATGGAGTTCTTGCTATTGGTTCAGCCCCAGGTTTTAGGTCGATGGAAAATTCCAATTCCCTCTCATGCGGAAACCCTGGTAACTCCTCTGGGAATACGTCTGCAAACTCTCATACTACCAGAATGTTTTCTAGTCCTTCTTCCATGCCCTTTTCGTTCAACACAAGGATCACATATAGCTTACATCCCTTATGCATGCTCTTCTGAATCTGTAGGGAAGAGATGAACCTTAGGGAAACACCTTGTTTTCTTCCTACAATCACATGTCTTTTTCCATCATCATCAACCAAACTCAATAATTTTGTCTTACAGTTGAGTATCACCTCATGCGATTCCAACCAGTCCATACCAATCACGACGTCATAAGATCCTAAGATCATGACATATAGGTTGTCCGTCATGACAAAATCTCCTAGGTTAAGGCTACAACCCATAACCTTTCCTCCAACCTTCTGTTTGGCTCCAGAAGCCATTTCCATATAACTAAACTCGTCTTGTTCGACTGCATTTACCTTAATTATCTTAAGTGCTGCACCAGATATAAAACTCTCTATAGAACATGGATCTATCAAAATACTAAAAGTATGGTCAGCGATGGTACCTGATGTCTCGAGCACAATAGACTGGTGCTCGACCTGGAGGTTATTCACTATTGCATGAATCCGATGGGCCTTGCCCAAATCTCCTATGATAGTGTGCCTGACTGACCTGGCTGCTCTAGCCCTCTCAACCAAACAATCACGCTGGTAATCTGGCTCTCCACATTTCCAACATCTGGTCTTCGGCCCAATACTCCTGGTCCCCGAAGTAGAAGCTAATGACCCACTGACCTGAAAACATGGTCTGTTTTGTTGAATAGGCTTGAACTGTTGCTATTGCGTACGTTGTTGTTGTTGGTGATGAGGTCCTCTATAGGGAGTCCGTTGTTGAGACGTCGGTCGCCACAGTGTAGTGAATGTGGATCCTCTCGGAGTGCCTCGATACCCTAGTGGATGTCTAGTTGGTATCTAATGCTGTTGTGCACTAAATGTCGCTTGTCCCATCGGTCTTGCCAAAGTCCTGCCCTAACCCTTGCTGATGAGCTCCTCCTCAACTATGAGGGACTTCTGTACAACATCATGCAACATATGAGGCATTAAAATCCTCACTTTCACATGGATGCTGACATTAAGACCGAATACGAACTTGTCGACCTTAATCATCTTGGTGTTTAGATGCAGAGCATAACGAAGGAGCTCCATGAAACAAGCCTCGTACTCGGGCACCATACGATCGCCTTGTCGTAAGGCGTTTAACTCATTGAATTGACACTCAATGAATTCCTTCGCCAGATACCTCTCCCAGAACCTCTCCTCGAACAATTACCATGACACGTCTTCGACGACCATGTTCAGTTGTGGTAGGAGCGTGTTCCACCATAGCAGAGCGCTCCCCTTCAACTGAAAGACTGCTATGTAGACTTTCATGTTGGAGGTATAGTTGTGAAGTGAAAATCACATCGCCATATTCTCCAACCATGCCTCGTCGGCCACATTGTCCATGGAACCAAAGAACTTGGGAAACTTGACCTTATCGAGTTCTCGATGAATTCTAACAGTACTGGCTGGAGCGCATGATGGACCCTCAGGGGGTACCAACGCCCTGGCATCACCTCTATCCAAACGGCTAATCAGGGCCTCTGACATCCTCTGGAAGACCTCATCAACCCAACCACATCCCCCACAACTATATGTTCCTTTTCGAAGAATTGTTCTTCTCCTTTTGGGTTAGACCCCTCTGGTGTGGATGCTACTGGAGGTGTCGCGTCTCCTCCCCTAGAACGACGTCGTCTGCCTCCGCGGTGTCCTTTGACCATGATTACCTGCACGAATACAAATCAATTTAATTAGCGACAATTTATAATCAAGTGTCTATTTAGTGGAAGACGTAATGATCCCAAGTCGTAGGTCGAACCCACTCTGATACCATATGTAACGGCCCCGACCGTTATGACACGAAAACGACATACAACAGACAATTTGTTTTTTTTTAAAGCATTAGGAAATAATGTCAACAATAAAATCATAGTAACACAACTCTACGACATCATAATGAATGAATTACATGTGACACATCGTCGTAATCAATCATGTCGCAACCAACACATCCCCAATTTAGTAACGACATATAATCAACCATCATCATAAATAAATGACGACACAAAATAACAACATCACCTGCTACTCATCACTGATATAAATAACAACGCAATCAATGCCCCAATGAAGGATAGCGACGCATAAACATAAAATGAATAGCCGATTAGCACATCAATCTTGGATAAAATTAAGACAACACTCATCAGATAAAGATTATGAAATGACTACTCTCCCATCCTACCCTGTAAGGTTAGAACCTCCAAGACACATAAGCAACACTCAAGCCCAGGTTCCCATCGATTTTGACCATTTAAGGTCTCAGGGATGGCGACTGTTTTGAGGAACAAGGAGGTGTCTACATCCCACCCTCCACAATCAAGTCCAAGCTGACTAAGATAAATAACATCATCAACTATCATCCAGGCGCAAAGTCATTCTAATAAAACAACACATGTAACATAAAATTCCATGGTGCAAGAGAACTAAAATACTAAATACATCTAGCAACGACATAAGTCGAGGCACAATAATCTACTTATTTAAATTTTTAGGCGCAAAAAAACATCTCTTTAACATCCAGGCGTGCGATTAAATCATTCATAAAATTACAATAATCAACATCATTATCAAGGTAAGCACGTGATCCATTTGTCAGATTAATGTATTCACTTATTGATCATTGTGCGCAAATAATCCAATCATAAGGAAATCATACCACAACATGGTGATAAGCGCATTACTAAACTAAGTCGTAAACATTTATCTGTCAACTTAGATCATAGCGCAAAAAACCTAACACCTATTCATCAGCATCATCCAAGGCGCAAGATAAACAAATTCCACACCATCATACCTGACATAAAATTCCATTGCACAAGAATTTCAAAAATATTTGACCATCATACATTGTATGGAATCCATAAACGAAAGAAATCTAATAACAATCAAGTTATATCAACGACGCAAGGTAAATGCATTCATTACATTTTATCGCACAAGGGTCTAAGATCTAACCATCATAAAAATCCATGAGCGCAAGAAGTAAATAACCAACAACCATTCATTGCATTGACTATTCATTGTGTGAAAGAAGACAATCTAAACATTATACAATACCTCCTTCAATACCTTATATTTTCATACGCGCAAGAAATAAACTAAGTTTAAAACCATCATTCAAGAACAACTAAATAAGCTAAATAACTAAACGTCTAAAACCATCATTCAATACATTAAATTCAAGCGTGCAAGAAATAAACTAAATCTAAGCGAACATGCATCCACGTCATCTATTGCGCAAGAGTACCCAATCATTTTTATTCCAAGGTGCAAAAGAAATCTAATATCATAATTGATCTTACTTTTCAATGATTACAAGGTGCTAAGGAAATAAAAAATCTTTAACTATCATTATGATAGACCATCCATTTGCGCAAGAGATTCAAGTGCTTTTCTTAACCACTCCTCTATAAACATTTACTAAAACAACATTAATAATGACCCTTCATCATAAACAGTTAATAAAAATCGTCATTTAATAATGGACATTATTATAAACATTTAATAATAATCGAACATTAATAACGCTTATACAACATTAATAATAACCGTTCATCATAATAGTTAATTAAATAGACATTAATGATGAACATTATTATTAGCATTAATAATAACATTAATAAATGATTTTGCAACCATTAAAATAAGCGTTCATAGAAACATTTAATAAAAGGCAACATTAAAGCTGAGCATTTATTACAAGCTTACATTAATGATGAACATTATTATAATCTTTCATAATAACATTAATAAAGAAAGGAAATACACAACAAAAACACAGAGGCAACATGCCGCTATGTTGGGTGTTTTTCTTGCTCACACGCAGAGTTTAATAACATCAAATAAACAAGGAAAGACACAACAAAAATGCAAAGGCAACATGCCCCTATGCTAGGTGTTTTTTCTCACACACAGAGTCTTTTCACATAAAAAATAAACAAGAAAAGACACAACAAAACGCTAAGGACACATGCCCATATGCTAGGTGTTTTTTCTCACACACAGAGTCTTTTCACATAAAAAATAAACAAGGAAAGACACTGAAAAAACACAGAGGCAACATGCCCCTATGCTGGGCATTTTCCTTGCTCACACACTGAGTTTAATCACATCAAAATAAACAAGGAAAGACACACAAAAAATGCAAAGGCAACATGCCCCTATGCTGGGCATTTTTCTTGCTCACACGTAGAGTTTATTCACATTAATAAAACTAGGAAAGACACAACAAAAACGTTGAGGCAACATGCCCCTATGCTGGGCGTTTTTCTTGCTCACATGCATAGTTTATTCACATTAATAAAACAAGGAAATACACAACAAAAACAAAGAGAGGGACTATTCCCAACCATATCCGACAACCATTACAATTCAATCAACAATAAATCTATGTACACTTCTAACTAATTTACAACTGCAACATAAAAAAAAAAATTGTACCGTAATCCGGCTGACGACTTGTTGATGTTCTTCGGCTCCTGGCAATCCTCCTCACTCCATCTTGCTAATCGCTGAGACCTCACTGGTACCTCCCAACCAATGCTAGGGGTACTCTTCTTCCCCCTGAGCCCCCCGAGCCGCAAATGGCCCACACACACAAACCAAAGAAAGCCATCTCCCAGCTCGCCTCGCAAGGTCAAGCTACCACTCTCTATCCGAGTTGGGTATCCCAACTCTCACAAGAAAAATAAGTCAAGAGAAAAATACGGAAACATAACCATACGCATACCAGTCATGATTCATTCCCCTTCTCTGTCATTTTTTTATAGAGTTCTTCTTAGTGACACTTCCATTTGCACATTAAATTCATTTTATTAAAAATTAATTAGGAAAAATTCTCCCTCGTACACTTGTCACCCGATCCCTTAGTTGCACTAGAATTTCATTTAATTAATTAAATTAATTTTTCAATTTCCCTCACCCACCTAAAAACGTTCCTAAAAACTCTCCTTGATGTCCCTTTATTCCCTCACATTCCCTTAATGACCGACACCTTTCTTAAAGCTTAGTTGAGTTCTAAATTGGAAAGTTCTATAGACTAGATTCCCTTCTATGTTCCACGTTCCTTTTGCATTTAATTTTCTCCTTTTTGTCTAAGTTTTAAATTAGCAAGTTTTTGCACATAACAAACAATTAAATTTTTGATAAATTCTTTCTCCTTTAAATTTTAAATTTGATTTTTCTTCATCCCCCTTTTATTAATTGATTAATTATTATTTTTTTGTCCTTATATCCCATTTAGACCTATGCTCTAATTTCAACCAAGCTTAGCAAAATTGTTTTTAAGGGAAATTTTATAATTTTTAAACTTTACTCATACAACATTTATTTTAAGGCCGTCCAAGTCAAAATAAGATATTGTTTTCTAGGTACCTAGGTGTTATAACCCTAAATTGCTTTACACATGCATACTTGGCCTTTGGTCCTCTTACTTACATTTTTTACCAAAGCACTGCTGAGTTTCTCTTCTTAAAAAACATTTTTTGAAGATGTACACGCCCTGCACCACTACTTCCCGCGTACATATGCTTGTTGCACCACTACAACACGTGTACATACGCATGCTACACCATTACAACCCGCGCATACTTGTAAAAGTTGAAAACAATAAAAATTGGCAAGGAATTCATAGAGATTATGGGCTATTGGGTGGTTTCCCAACTAATCCACCGGCTATAGCCCGTCACCCAACCGAATAACCATAATTTTTGAATATAAAAGGAGGTGTTGGGGTCTCATTTTACATCTAGACATAAGAACAGTGAAAATCTACCCATTTCACATCCCCTCCTTGCCCAAGTTATTGCAGCCCTTTAGTGAGAATTACCTCAACATTCCCTCATTTTCCTATTCTTCTTCCATCATAACCCATTCACTTCCCAAGAAGAGATCAGAAGGTTGAGAAGAGAATCTTATGAAAAGGTGAACTTGGAGCTTGGTGAAGAGGAGCCTAGACCAAGTTTGCGGATGACAACCGACTTTGATTGTAAAGGTATAATCATTGAGCTATTAATAAAAGAATTACTTTTACTGTCCCAAATGACAGTGTCTTAATACTTGTGTTGATTTATATTTTGACATTCTAACATCTAACCCTAATTTGTATATGGAATAGCATGCTTGTCGTCTTCTGTTTGTCAATATTTGGATGCAGACCAACCTTGGGAGGAGACGTGCAGTTAGCAAGACTTCTAAGAATGAGGGGATCATCACTGGACACAGAGTAGAGGTATAGTTACTCGATCTCCATCTTCTTTTTTTTCTTGTATGAGTTTTGGTATGTTTGGAGTAGTTTAGAGAAGTAGTTAACTTTTAGACATTCGATTGATCTACCTATACTTTGAACCCCGGTGTAGTCATAGAGGGTTTTTCCCGCTAGCAGAATTGGCGACCATACTGGGGATAGCCTCTAGAGTTTCTTAGCGGATTTTGGGTTTTCTGATTGGTTTTTCTGCCTTTCGAGTTTCTTGCAAGTTGTCTGAGTCTTTTAAGGGATTTTGGTCACCTTCAGGTGCCATACCAGTTCTCCCCCTATAAGAATGTCTGCCTTTTTTTTTTTTAAGAAATATAAAGGTGTACGCGCCCTGTAGTGGGTCATCCCGTGTACATATGTGCCCTTCTCACTAAACAACCCACATACATACGCAGGTTGTTGAAGCAACTGTCCGCGTCTCTGTTTCAGGGAAGTTTAAAAAAAAAGAGGGAGTTTGCCTCTTTCCTTATTGAAGTTCACTTCTCAGGGATTTCTTGGATCAGTCCATAGTCTCTGTTTAACAACCATATCCTGGGTATAGGTTTTAGTTTACTTTTTTTTCTTGGTCTTCTTGTGTTTCCTAGCATTTTAAACTTATTTTTAGCATCATTTTGTTTTATCATATTTTTGTATTTCTGCTTTGATTGGAAGAAAATTAAAAAAAACTTAGTTTGTTAGGTCTCTTTCTTTCTTTTCATTTGTTTTGCATTGTTATTTGAAAAAGAAAAGGAAATTAGCATAGTGTTGTGTTTTCTTCTCATCTTGAAAGCATTTCAAAAGAAAAATAAGAAATATAATCCTTCTTTGCCATTGTTATTATAAGTTTCATTTTTTGCAAAAGTCTTAACAACATCAGTTGCACTACCGTATCCCTGTGAGTAAATCAAGCCATTAAAAAGAATGTTAGATCTAAAATACACTAGAATTTTTTTTTGTAGGGTGAACCAACTAGTTTAGGGTTAGGGCCTTGGATTAGGTTGGAGAGGAAACTCTTCAAGGCCATTAAACAAACATTGGAGTCAGATCTAGGGAGTGTTAAAGTCTAGTGACGTAAAATTTATCTGGGACCCCTCTCTAACACAGGGGCTAAACACGAGGTCGTGTGAGGAAAGGTAGCGGAGATAACCCCTACAAAGCCAAAATGAACGTAGAGGGGAACGCATATTGAGGATCTATCTTGGAAGTACTACCGGATGCATTTGCCTATGGAACTTTGTGGACCTCAAATCCATTTGAGATCCTCTGGACCATTTGGTCTCGATACCCTTGATAGGTTTCGGACTTGTTATCATTCTCATTACAATCCGCCTAACTGTCGACTGTACCCGCCCGATGGCTAACTGCAAGTCGAAAACTTAGTTGCCCATATTCTAGGGACTTACATGGGTGACTGCAGGGGTATACCGCGGTACCTGGGATAGACATCGGGTCACGCTTCAAAGAGTATACCCGGAGGGTGATTTCGTGTTCAAGTTTCACTTACACCTGTTAGTTTCCCTAGTGTTTATTGGCATAATTGTCCTTCCAACTAGATAGTTGTCTGCTTGATTTTCCTTTAGGAGATTTTAGTGTGTGCTCTGTGCTCCCTAGTTTTCCATAGTGAGTTATTCAGTCATTGCTTTGGGTATTTGACCTAAGGTGGTAGACCGCCCACTACACCAGTCATGAGGACTTTTCGGTCTTCCTCTTAGAAACGTGGAGCCACCTCTTTATAGACATTGTTTTTATAACACTGGTTCACTAGAGTCAGTGTGTAAGACTTTTACATACTTAAATGATCTCACAAGGGGAGAACCTGCACATAAGATCTTGATGTCTAAAGTTCCTGATGATGTCAACCAAGGAACCCCTTCAAAATGGGATTATTTTGATTTTCCTTTCTTCGGAAACGTTGGTGTCCCTTTGATGCCACTTTTTACATTACTAGGTTGAATGTGGGACTACCGGTTTGGATGGGCACCATTACAAATGTCCCTAATTCTCTTGAAGCTTCTCAGTTAAGCACTTTATGTCATGGGCACCATGTTGATGTTCCTTCATCAACAAAGTATTCTCCTCCTACTTCTTCCTTTTTTGGTGAAAGTACAGTTACTAGTAATCGAAGGTCTAAATGAAATAGAAATAGGAAGAATAGGAAGAAGAATTCACCAACCTCTACAAGTCATGTTGGAGATAGGTCATCAACCTCTGCAAGTCATGTTGAAGACCAGCACCCAAATTTTGCAAGTCATGCTAGAGGCACTCACCTAGCCTCTGCAAGTCATGTTGGGGGAAAAATTCCAGTCACTACTAGTCATATTGATGATAGGTCTGTAGCCTCTGCGAATCATGTTATCAACTAATCACCAACCTCTGCAAGTCATGTTGGAGATGTGAAACCCTCCACTGCTAGTCATGCTGGGGGAATTAATTTGGTTCAAAAAACTATATGGATAGGACATAAGCCTAAGTTCCCTTGTAATCTTTTCAAGGGAGATCACCTTACTCATCTGTGCCCTGGCATTCCAGAGGTACAAAGATTGTGGTACCTATCTGTAAACTCTTTTGATTCTGAGTTTTCAGAGGTTTCCTCAAAGTCTTTTCAACCTTTTGTTGATGAAGTGGTCCTGCCGATGCAATGTTCGGCTGATCCCACTCCTATCTTGGGGGGTGAGGTTCCTTTAGACCATGTAGTCTCGCAGACTATTCAACCAGTGGTTGAGAAAGTGGTCACGCCGATGCAGTCTTCGGTTGATCCCACTCTTCTCTTGGAGAGTGTCGAGTCTACTAGAGTGGTCATGTTGATGCAGTATTTGGTTGATCCCACTCTTCTCTTGAGGAGTGATGTTCCTATCAACTATGTTTTTAGCATTTCTAGTTCAGTACTTTCATAACAAGAGGAAATTCCGCTCACTTCGAGCACACCCCCTCCAAACCCTAGGATGGTTTCCTTTGATTGGAATGACCTTGTTGAGACTTGTCTTCCTTCTTCTACACCTTTTCAAATAAGATTTGAAGTTAATTCAAAAAACATTTATCGATGCATTATGGATGAAGGAGCCTTCACAAGTATTTTATCCTCGGTTTGGAAATCCTTGGGATCTCCCGAGCTTGTGACTACTTCACACGAACTGTTGGATTTTGACGGATGTCATAGTGAATATTTGGGGATTCTTCCTCAGTTTCCTATCTCATTAGGTGAGAAGATTGTCCTTGTCGATGTTATAGTGGTGCAAGGGCCGTTAGATTTCAATATTCTTATCGGGCATGATTATGTATATGCTATGAACATTGTGGTTTCTACGCTTTTACGGGTGATGCATTTTCCTCATAATGGAATAATTGTCATTATCCACCAGTTGGCATCTGATAATCACCATCCTAATTCAACGTTAGTTCAGTCTGCCCCTTTATATGTTCCTAGTGTTCGTGTAGACTCTACCCTGCCACAAGTTAATTATGTGGCGTTTTATCCTCGATGTTCAATTTCTCCCGAGAAAGAACTTGTTTGCTCATGTTTTCCTTCTCGAGACATGGTCTCGACAATTGATTTGTTGGTTTATCCAATGGGGGCATGGGAGCCCTTGCTTCCCCCTCTTGGTACAAGTGACTGCGTCAGGATTACTTGAGAAAAGTAGCCCTCTGGAGTCTTCTTTAATACCTTTTCAGACTCTCTAAATATGAAAATATTTCCGAGCGATCTTGTTGTCCTTCACGCTCGCCAAACTAAAAATTTGAAGGAACATCTTTCCGATGGTAGTTTACCCCTTTTTCGGTCCGGACGGTCAATTGTATGAATAAAAGTATGCTCTAGGAATTTTGGTTTGGTAGAAGAGTATTATAAGGCGTAAGTTTAACCCTTTTTTGGCCTTGAGGGACTAAATCTTCGAAAAAGGAACATTCTCCTTGGTTTTGGTTTATCACCTTTTCTGGGCCTTGGAGATTACTTACGAAAAAGGAACCCCCACGGAGTCCATAGTTAAGCTCTTTTCAGACTCCCTAAAATTGAAAAGATCGTCGAGTGACCTTGTTCCTTCACACTCGTTAAATTGGTCCAGAAGAAAATATACTGGCATGAGTTTACCCCTTTTTCCGGACTGTAGATTATGGAGGAAAAAGGTATGCTTCGGGAGATTCGTATCGCCAGGAGAGTTATCCTCAATAACTTTTATACTTTTTCGAGCTAAGGGGACTAAATTCAGAAAAAGGAAGTGAGTCCATAGTTAAGCTCTTTTCAGACTCCTTAAAATTGAAAAGATTTCCGAGTGATCTTGTCTTTGTCACACTCATTAAAAAGGTTTTGAATAGACGACTTTTTGGTGCCAGTTTACCCATTTTTTGAACTGACTAGACTATCTCTGAAAAAGGTACTCCTTGGAGTCTTCTTTTACGTTTTTTCAGACTCTCTAAACATGAAAAAACTACCAAGCTTACTTTCTCAGGGATTGTTAAAAATACATTGAAGGGGGTTTCATTGTGTCTTGCTAATCACATTTGCATCCCTGTGTCTTTGGCCCAATGTCAGCTCCATGTTTCTCTCAACTGAACCTTTGAAGCATGCCTTATACGCAAGCCTTGTAGCACTTTGACTCTACGACCTGACACCTTGAGACCCATGGAGGAATTTTCCCCGAGTGTCCTTTTCCTGCACATTTCTCCTTGCTTTTAGAATTAGTGTGTTCCTTGCACTTGGAACTAGTATTCTTTATTGTGACACTCATTCCTCCTTTGTAACGTAACATTCTTTTATTCTTTTTCAAGCTCTTTAAAATTTGAAAAAGACAAAAAATAAATAAAAAAAATCCAAAAAGAGGGGACGAGAAATATATATTCTTTTTTGGCAGCACAATGAGTCGCCCTTGGACAAAGCACATCCTTCCATTTGTTCGTCAAACATTGGGATCTAGTATGACCTTAGGAAGATGTTCTCACAACATAGAGTTGTGTCCTCCTCTGTTTGGTTACTCTTCCAAACACATGGAGAGTTTGTGTTGCCTCCTGCATCGTGAACTTATGTCAATGTTATGCTGTCTAAGTCTGATCATATTTTTTTCTTTTGTCCAAGGGAAGTTTCACCCAACCTGAGTCGACCTTTCTATAGTTTTTCTCTTTACCTCATAAGTTGGCCATCCTCAAAATCCAGTCAAGTCTTGATTCAAAATCAACGAAGTTCTCAGCCTGATCATTGAGATCCTCATGTATTTTCCTAATGAGTCATCGAAGACCTCAGAGTAGTGAAGTCATATACTCTCATTGCACTCCTACCTAAGTTTTGAAGATCTTGAATTTGTTGCTTGAGCTTTGAAGGCCTCTTCTCCAGCCATCGGGCATCACTAAGATTCTCGAATATGGATACTCTGCTTGTATATCTTCGACTGATTTTGAGATGTAGATCCGTTGTGTATTGCTCGCGGCTAAACTTTATATAGTTATATGACATGGATCTGTAGTGTATTTTATTGGCAACCATGATTTATTTCATCTCGAGCATGGGTATGCCCGCCTCAGAGAGACAATTGTTGTTTTGCAGATGGCACCTCCCGAACTCTGGTCTCGGGCTCACTCATTTGGTACATTGGTGAAGATTTTGTAATGTATTCCAGCCATCATATGCTCTTTTGACCTCACACATTAGGGGACATCTGTTATAACCCTAAATTTTTCTGCACGTGTATACTTGGCCTTTGTTCCTCTTACTTACATTTTTTAACAAAGCACTGTTGAGTTGCTCTTCTTAAAAACCAATTTTTTGAAGATGTACATGCCCTTCACCACTATTGCTCGTGTACATACACTTGCTGCACCACTACAACATGCGTACATATGCATGTTGTACCATTACAACCCACATATACTTGCACAATTTGCAAAAAATAAAAAAGTTGCAAGGAATTCATTGAGATTACGAGCTATTGGGTGGTTTCCCAACTAATCCACTGGCTATAGCCCGTCACCCAACCAAATAACCATCATTTTGGAATATAAAAGGAGGTGTTGGGGTCTCATTTTACATCTAGACATAAGAACAATGAAACATTGTCCATTTCACATCCCCTCCTTGCCCAAGTTATTGCAACCCTTTTGTGAGAATTTCCTCATCATTCCCTCATTTACCTATTCTTCCTCCATCATAACCCTTTCACTTCCCAAGAAGAGATCAGAAGGTTGAGAGGAGAAGCTTATGAAAAGGTGCACTTGGAGCTTGGTGAAGAGGATCCTAGACCAGGTTCGTGGACGACAACCGACTTTGATTGTAAAGGTATAATCATTGAGTTATTAATAAAAGAAATACTTTTTGTGTCCCAACTGATGGTGTCTTAATACTTGTGTTGATTTATATTTTGACATTCTAACATCTAACCCTAATTTGAATATGGAATAGCATGCTTCTCGTCTTATGTTTGTCAATATTTTGATGCAGGCCAGCCTTGGGAGGAGGCGTGCAATCAGTAAGACTTCTAAGCGTGAGGGGATCATCACCGGACGCAGAGTAGAGGTATAGTTACCCGATATCCCTCATCTTTTCTTTTCTTGTATGAGTTTTGGTATGTTTGGGGTAGTTTAGTGAAGTAGTTAACTTTTAGATGATCAATTGATCTACCTACATTTTGAACCCTGGTGTAGTCATAGGGGGGTTTTCTTGCTAACACTAGGTTCATTGACTCACCAGTGTTAAAAATCGCGACATTCCCTTCAGGACGCACTACGTGCTCCAAGGGTGTCACTCACCTTTATTCATGTTTCATTTATGCGATGTGCCCTTCAAGACACACCACGTGCTCCAAGGGTGCCACTCGCCTTTTGACTGATTTTGGTAGACATCCAAGCCTTGGAGTCAAAACTCCGTCAGACAACCTTTTGGTAGACTAAGGGCCTCTAAGGAATAATGACCCTGCCTTATTGTGCGCCCCTTAGAATCTTCGTGAGCGATTGTCTTAGTCTTCCCTCATGGCATCATGGATCTCTAGAACTAGATAATCATTAACCTACAGTTCGAGCCACGGTGGGAGTGCTAGTAGGTTGTGGCAGGGCTGCCGCCACACCTCTCCCTCAATATATCTGGTTGTTGTGCATGACCCCTTTACTCCAAATGTGAGTTTGATTAGCAATCAATCGTCAGCCTGCATCCATCAAAGAAACATGTCAATGATCCATAAAAAACATCATAATATACCTAGTCATATGTCACATATGCAATAACAAAAATACTCAAACCATATACAGTCCACTCCCTGTCTCGATCCAGAGTCCAAGGAGGTCCATCGATGCCATCGACATCCTCAATCTATCAAGGGTCCTACACACTCAGGAGAAACCAATCAATAACACCTGTCTATACATAAATATCATATCATAACATCATAATCCAAAGTTTCATCATCAAAATCCATAAGCGAAGCAGTCAATCATATAATGAACCAGATCACTTGCACGCAAGTGTCCTCAAAGAATAAGTCACATCAAGTGTGCGCAAGAGAAGGATGTTACATATTGAAATATCGAGAGAGAAATGAAGTATGAGAAAATGAATAAGTATCATAAATCGGTTAGAAAAACTAGTTGTGGTGATAATCAAGTGAATCGGGAAAGTGGTTTATACCCGTGGTGAACGTTTGAAAAAAATCTAAGTATGGTGTGAAATGAGGATGGAGGAATATGGTAGTGCATTTTGGAAATGATGGAGCTTCAAACTTAAACGAGGATATGTGACAAACCCACGAGAAACTAAAAAAGAATCTAAGTATGGGTGTAAAATGCATACATTAGAATACAACGGTGCATTTTGGAGGAGGTAGAACTTTGTACAGAATGAAGTTGACTCATGAACCCACGAAAAAATTCTAAGTGTTGAAATATACAAGTGAGGATTTTTGAAAGAATTAACACATTTATGGGTCAACAAGGGCCAGT
Organism: Picea sitchensis; assembly: GCA_010110895.2. Taxonomy (NCBI): domain Eukaryota; kingdom Viridiplantae; phylum Streptophyta; class Pinopsida; order Pinales; family Pinaceae; genus Picea; species Picea sitchensis. Next base: position 116,763 of record SNQJ01S0014534.1, on the reverse strand, counting down.
GAGGGATTTTTTATATACTAACTAACTAGTATCAATGCCAATTATAGATGCCACGCCTTGAGCTAGCTCTGTCACTCTTGAACCATTTATGGCAACTCTTTCCAACCAAGACTTCACTTGTCTCAAGTCTAGGCTTGAGTTTAAATTGATACATTCCAATTCTAGCCATGATTACTGGAGGTCTCATCAAATTGGTCACATTATTGTAGTTTGGATGTTCATTACCGAAGGTGAAAACCGTCATGCCTACACCACCTTGCGAGTTTATTAACTATCTCATCCTTTGCCTCTTCAATGAGTTTCCAAGCACATGGGAGGCACCTTGGAGTCATCCCCTACCATGAAATTTCACAATCATGGGAGGCACCTTGGAGTCATCCCCTACCATGAAATTTCACAATCATGCATAAACACTCCATTTGAGTGAACATTAAATAATATTATAAAAAATAAAATAATATTTTATTTTTACTATTAAAATTTCATCAATTAAATAAAGTGAATAGAAAAATACATTTTATACAATTATAATTTTAAATATAAGACACTTTAATTCACAATAAATTCATCAAAGTAAAAACATTATTAATTTTTTTTAATGTAATCTACTTCTATATTGATATCATACAAAATTTGATACGTTCATGGTTGTCTGAGCCATGCGAAAACCAAAACCAAACCTCAAACAACATTCAAATAGCAACCTTGTATTGAGTAGGAAAACCCATATGCATTTGTTATAGCCCAAGGCCACATTTAGAGCAATATAGGACTAAAAAATAAAAAAAAGACAGATAAGTAAAACTTGAGATAATATTGAAGAACAACATGGTTAACTAGGGGGTGTTTTGGTTGGGAATTGTGTACACCTTAGCCTTTCCCTTTGTATCTTCTCCCGGTTCATATTTCACAATAATTTGGTTGGATCTAGTTCATGGGGATCCCAAAGTGCTTGAAACCTCCATTATTTCCTCTTGATTCCAAAATCCACCCTACGGAGGACAATAAATTTAGCTTCCGATCATCTGATCATGTCCAGAGATTTATCCTGCTTTTCCTCCTTGTCCTTCATAGAAAGCATAATTAGAGTTTTGGCAAGCCAATAAAATTCCATTTCTTTGAAAACTTTGGTATCTATTGATCTCAAGAATCCAGAGTTTGATGCCTAGTATTGGAATTATTTTTTGATCTAGTGATTTAGTCTATGACCATTTATGTCGATCCTGTTTCACTAAATCCTCCATCCTTTGCTGATTTTCAGAAGATGTATTGTGATTAAAAATCTACCTGGCATGATCCATAACCCTCTCTGACTTTGTTCAGTGAGACTAAAATTTGGCCCTCTTGGATGGAGGAGGTTTGGTTGAGCTTCTCTTCTTGGTCCCACGACCACTGGATTCCAAAATGTCCTTACCCATGTTGTCTTCCATAGTAATCTGAAAGGAACGAAGGAGAGAGGAAGGTGAACCTAGAGAGATAAATCCCTTACCACCCCTATACGTATGACCATTGGAAAAGACCTCCAACTAAAGTTGGGCCACCTTAGGGGAGAGAAACTTTCCTATAGTACTTGGGCTAAGAGAATGATAGAACATAGGAGAGCCAATCGGAGCCGAGCTCTCTCCTAAAATAGGAAGCCCATTGCTATACTTGAAAGACAACCACCAATTGAGCAACAACTTGGTAGAAGCAAGAAAAACTAACAACAATGACCCAAGATCCCTAGAACGCCACAGAGAAGCTACACCTATAAAACTAAAAACCGAGAAAAAGTACAAATAGGAAAACCCCCAAAGAAGCCTAAGAAAAATTACCTTGAATGAAAGGATAATCTCAACCTTTGAGGGTCCCAATTCTACCCCTAGTGAGAAGTCTTCAACTGATCATTTCTTTACTTCTTAAGAGAACCATCACCATCAGGGACCATGATCTTCGACTCACCCATCATAACAACGTCCATACAATTTAACCATAACGCATTGATATTGACCATCATTTGAGGTATATCACCAAAGATGAGAAGATTGTCTATCTAGTTTTGAGACTAACTCTCGTATAATCATTATTGGAGAATCATTTCACTTGTTGGAGTAGGGGAGTTCGTATTCCTCCCGCCCTCCCAACTTCTCATACATGTGGACTTATTGAAGCTCGGCTTCAACTCTTATCACTAGTTTATCATGATAATGAATAGTGTCGACCTAACTCACAACGTGTGTGGTTAATGTCCCACCCATTACCACCCCTCTCGAGAACATTATTAACTTATTATATTGATAATAAAAATGTATTTTTTTTTAATAATTTTATTTTATTTTATTTTAACTTACCACCTTAAAAAAATTTATTAACTCTTTAAAAAGATGAGAAATAATAAATTTAAAAGTTTAGATTTTATAATCTTGTTCTTAATATTAATTATATAATATTTTAATACCTTTTAAAATGTAAAATAGATGTTAAAAAAACAAGTTAGGAACATTATGTATATCGATAAATAAAATTTTATTATAATTAACAATAGCAATTATAAAGGAGATAACTTTATTATATAAAAAACTTAAAAATTATAAAGCAACTAAATTTAAATTAGGGGCTTATAATTACAATTCAGAGGGTAAACAGAACTGATGACCAGAAATGGCAAACCTGGGTGATTGTGACTCAAGGAGGATTGTCACAGGACAGGGGTCCTAAAACAAAAGGAATCCAGGGCATAAAAAAGGGTGAAAAAACGTAGATGCTCTAAACAAGGACAATTTTTTTTTTATATAGTAATTATAAATGAGCTAACTTTATTTATTCATATCAATTATAATAAATTTTAATAATTAAAAAAATATGAAAAATATCAATTTTAATAATAAAAAATTATAAAATAATTAAATATAAATTTATCAAAATTTCACTCTTTTAAACATTAAAATGTTTGAATTTTGATTGTTTTTTTTTAAATTTATTTTTAAATTTTTTATAAAATTAAAAATTAAGATCAAGATTAATTATAATTATAGCTATTGTTATTATATGTTAATTTTTTCTTATGGTTTAACAAGTTCTCTTTCGAGGTGTCCCATAAAAAGAATAATAGAACAACCAACCCTTGGTATGATAAAGAATGTAAAATTGCTAGGAAAGCCATTAGGAATGCTTCTAATGAGCCCTTAAAACTTGATAAGATCAATACTTACAAAGCCCTAATTAAAAGAAAAAAAAGATACTATATCAATAAAAGGCAAGAGCAACTTTCACAACTATACAAGTTGGATCCTAAGAAGTTCTGGAGCCAAATTATAAAATGCAATACTAAAGAAAATAATAGGATTCCCTTAACGGACTGAAATTCCTACCTTAAAAGTCTTTACAAGTTCCCTAATGCCATGGACACCATTCCTATTGTCCCTACAAAGGAAGAAGTTTTTTCTTTAGATGACATAGAGTTCAGGGTTAAGCGGCTTGCAAATGGGAAAGCTAAGGACATTGAAGGCTACCAAGCTGAAATTTTTAAAATCGGAGGGCCAATCCTTATCCCTCACA